>JAQIWG010007787.1:0-12004 GCA_034695025.1 Chamaedrilus cognettii | reverse complement strand
CAGGCGTTCTACCGGTCCCCCGCGTTACAGTGGATCATTAGAAATGGGATCAGGCAGTCGACCCAGTAACCACCATGTAGATGCATTATATAATCATCGCTTGCGTGAAGACACGTCTACCGGTAGACGGGTCATCGCTGACGACGCAAAGCGATATATTGGGTCGTCAGAGTGAGACTGCTAAAGAAATCTACCGGTCGACGCCCTGATCCCAACTCTGATGACCCAGTCTAACTTTACCTTGACATGGAATGTGCGAAGTAAGCTAGCCTGCTGTAAATGTCAATGATTCTGGTCGTTCGTTTTATGGAACAGCATCCCAATATTATTGAAAGTGCCGGGTCTCAGATTTGAGGTGCCGGGTCTCACATTTGAGGTGGCGAGTCTCACATTTGAGGTGGCGAGTCTCACATTTGAGGTGGCGAGTCCCTCATATGAGGTGCAGGGTCTGAGACCCGGCGGGACCCGGCCCACTTTAACCATTGCCTCTATAAAACTGCAATCTCCAACACCACTCACCTGCTGCAGGTGCAGCAGAAGAAACGATTGTTCTCTTGATGGTCCTCTTGATGACCTTGCCTCCATCTGAGTCCTCAGACTCTGTAACCTCCGTCACTTCACTCGACACTGCGCCTCCCTCTTCCTTCGTCGTCGTTTCTTTGACCGATGTCAGTGACACAGTCTCTGTGCCCGTTGACACTATTGCAGCTGTGCGACCAGACTCCTCTTTTTTCACGGACACCGTCTCATCACTAGTTGATACCTCTTTTTTCACTACAGCCTCCGCTGTTTCACTAGACGTTTCAACCTTGCTTACAGTTGCATGAACTTCTTTTTTTTCTGCCTGTTCTTCACTCACCACAGTCACTTCTGTCTTCTTACTACCCAACTCAACCTTGGTTGCTTCAGCTTCAGATTCTTCTTCCGATTCTTCTTCTTCTGAGCTCTCCGGCTCTTTTTTTGGAGTCTTATCCTCTGCCTTTTTGGGCACTTTTTCTATCACTTTGACAGTGGTCGCGTCAGGCTCTTCGACTACTTTAGCAGTGACTGACTTTTTATCACTTTCGTTTTCCACAACACGCACGGTTTCCGTCGTAGAACTAGAAGTTGATTCTGCCTTGACAGTGGACGATTCTGAAACTTCTTCTGTTCTTGTTTCCGTGGAAGATTCTAAGCTTTCTTCGATGGTGACGTTCGACGAGGTAGCAACACCAGTAGCGGTCGAAGACTGAAGTTTTCCGGAAGTTTCTGTAATGTCGCCATCAGCGACAGAGGCCTTGGTGACAGTTCGCGTAATGATGATCTCACCGTCGTCTCCAGCAGCTGTACGATTCACATCAAACAAGAAATATAGACTGACGTTAATTTCAATAACTATCTTCTATAGGATCATGATTAAACACATTTCTCACAGATTTTGGCCCAGTACCGGGTATGTCTAATGTCAAAGGCAGTGGTGGTGGATTTGGGGGTTTAAGCATCGCGTGCAACAAAAAGCCTATTAGACTAAAGTAAGATAAAAACCGTTCTCCCTTCTTTCGTGGCCTTTTACGACTCGCCCAGGAAACTAGGCCGAAGACCATAAATTTCCCTTATCACAGTATCCAGGCTTCTGGGGTGCTCCCATTTAGACATTTAAATTCTGATGCTAATGTTAAATAGAGAATAACCACGATGCTTTACAATGGTGTCAAATGAAGGTATTATAATAGTATCCTTCAAAATGGTGTCAAACCACTATCACAGCGTGCCATTAGTGATGGTTCTGAGAGTTTAAGAACCGTGTGCGCGACCACGCACAGACCGCTCCCTCCCTCTTTGGTCGCTTTTTACCAACCGCCAGGGGAACTCTGCCAGCAAGCCAATTTTTTATTCCAGGAGAAATTTCAGGAGATTGATCAGGAAGAATTGCATGACGATAAAAATTCTGATAGAGGCGTTATATAGTTATTCACTAAGGCCCAGTTGTTCAATCGAATCTTGAATGATAAGAAATATTTAAATAACTTGCAATAATAGCCAGTTATCTGAATATCTGTGATCTAATTTGCACAATCGGATTGGGTCGTGGCATTGTTGGTTGGCAACGGTAGGGGGGCAATGGCCCCCCCACTCGCCAATGTGGGAGGGGCAAACGTAGGTTTTGCCCCCCAGAGGAAGCAGGCCTAAGCCTCATACAGCGATTAAGCGAATATGAAGCAGGCCTACGCCTCGCTGGATTGGCTACCCAAAGAACTAAATTATGTGACGTCCACGTCCGAGGAAGCAGGAGGCCTAAGCCTCTTACAGCAATTCACCGATTATTTCCAGACAGACAAACATACACCACGCCCAGGCAAATATACACCACGCTAAAGCAAACATGCACCACGCCCAGGCCACGTCTAAAGAAATCTCATTTCATCAATTATATTATGATTGACTTACGATTGAGCAACTGGTCCTATGATTTTTTTCTTCCTGGCCCTACAATGATATCTTAAGATTCTATTATGATTTCCTTTATAATCGTGCCAAACGAGCTTCTAGGAGAACATGCTGTACAATGGCGTCACAGAGATATTCGATAATAAAAGGCTTTGTAGCTGTGCGAAAACGCCAATTGTTCGGTTTATTGAGGCGTGAAAGAGGGTGTCGACGGACCGCGCACGAGCAGCGTGGCGGTGCAGCGACTCTCGCCGAACTCATTCGCCGCCCTCACGCTGAACTTGCCGCCGTCACTCGACTCGATGTTGGAGAGGACGAGCGAGTGCGTGGCGCCCTCTGATGTCAGCTTTATCCTCCCGCCCTCGCTCAACGCCGTCTCACCGTGGTACCTGGAACATCAGAAGAATTCATCAACTGGCTAAATCCAAAACAATTCATTTCTTTTACTGACAATTTTCTTAGGATGCGCTATGAGTAACTATGACTGTTTACGGAACCTGTACTACGGAATCGTATTTATCATTTTGGCTCTGGGATTAAATCACAGACTTACTTCTCGCAACTCTGAATTATTGAGCTCGTTTAAGTATGAATTTCTTGTTCTACCTCTGATTCAACCACAATGACAATGAAAGAAACAGCTAAAACCGATCAGCTGATATTGTTTAATTAATTACATGTCTTGACCAGACACTATTTAGTACTGTTACTTTGTTTGACTACAAGGAGGCGATTTGCGAAATTAATTTCGCCTTCCAGGGCGTGCTGGTTTTTCAGACTTATTCCAGCTGATTATATTTGGATTCGATGGGGTGGGGGACTGGGGGGCTACAGTACAAAATAGGAGTTAAGGAGTAGCGTAGGCTTAACAAATTTAATAATTTCTTCCTTTTCATTTAACGTGGACAATAATGTTACAGGCTACAGTAAACACTGAATTCACGACACAAAATATCTACAAAGGATCACATCACGTTCAATTTTTAACATCTTACTGGCATAGTAATTAGAATATAGATCCTCTATGCACTCTGCTTATCGCCATAACAAATTGAGCCATCGAAAAATAATTCTAGAAATATGTCTTGTTTTTATTAATTGAAATTATATAGAAACAGTAATGATATGTTCCTAATTTCTGGATACATTTCCATCGTCGAATCATAAAAAGATAAAATTGAAAGTCTAACCAGGTGACTTTAGGCTGGGGGTCGCCCGTGACAATACACTTAAACGTGACGCTTGATCCGATCTTGACAACTTCGCTCTGAATCAGCTGATCGAAATGAGGACCGCAGCCTGAGATGCCGAACAGAACTGTCAAAAGTGCCTTAAACTTTGTACAAAAACTAAAAAATTTAAATAAAAGTTGCATTTTTTTAAATCATTCGGCTTGAGCTAAATGTGAACAAAATTTGACATCTGACTTTGGTAATCTAAGATTCTATGACTGAAAATCATGCGACAGCAATTTTGAGCATTCTCAAGTTTTGAAATAACCATCCTACCATGATGTCTAAATGCTGGCACATTTTTACCACACACAGCTTAAATTAACAATTTTAATTTTAATATGATTCTCACACAATGGCCAAATTGAAAAATTAAGTGCTAAATGTCAAATCGGAGATTTAGATATCGGCAGCCAATCACACAATGCAAAAAATTGAGCATCAATCTTTCAGTGTGTTGATTGGTTCAGATGACGTCATGGCATCAGATTAAGATTTGACACTGGATTGAGAAATCCCGCGGATCCATTATCAAATGTAAAGCCAAATGTAAAATTTCACCGCAGTTGGCAGGGCAATGTAAGTAGCAGAACTATCTAAGTTATAAAGACATAGAATGTCAAACCGGAAGCAGCGGGGGCGGAGGATTTGACGACTGTGCGTTTTATGATCAACTCATCGTCGTCTCCAGGCTCTGAAACAGCATTAAAAATTAACCAAGTTGTCTCAGAGTAATTGAGATTAACAATATTTAAAAGACATGAAAGAGAAGGGCATGAAAGAGCCTTTAAATTACCATTTATAATATTTTCAATAATTTTTTAATATTGAAGTTAGATCCATTACAAAACGTGTATTTGCATATTGATATTTTGACAAAAGCCATATTAGTGCGATTTTAAATTCATGTTTCTTCTACGTAACTAACAACGCTCTATATCCAACTACATATTCAATACACTGTCGAAGCCTTCTAAAATAATATAAACATTATATAATTTTATCTGAATTATTAGCCCTGTCTGTCCGTCTGTCTCTAAGAAATAACCCTGTGAAGACTTTTGCGATTATTGACAGCCCGCTGTATGCGGTGGGGTTGAATTTTAAGAATGGTGTGTGAGTAACAAACACCATTACCGTCCGGTTTTGTGCAGGAGGGCCGCCACAAAACCACTCCCCCCTCTTTAGTCGCCTTTACGACGACTCACCCGGGGAGCTCTGGGCTACAAGTCTATTCTTTGTTCTTCTTCTTTTTCCCCTGCGAGTTTAAGGATCGTGTGTAGTAACGAAGCCTATTACAGTCTGGTTCTGTGCCTCGGCCTCGGCTGTATCAAGCACAGAGCTGCTCCCCGGCTTAAGTCGCCTGCTACGACTCGCCTGGGGATCTCTGGGCTGCAAATCTATTCTTTGTTCCACAACTTGCTGTGGTAAAACCCGCTGTATGCATGTTTTAATCTTCAACTTCAACTTCAATTTCACTAATGCACTCCACCCTAACGGATGATTTTTTGCAGTGCGCACAATTTTGAAAAAAATAATTATATAATCATAATAATAATCTACTTTGTGGACAACGCCATCTTGAATGAATTCATTCAGAGATGACTGCTTTAAGATAATGGGTGAGACGGAATTCCAATCTGAAATGGATCTAGGTAGAAATGAATTACGATGAGCATTCCTATCTGAACGTGGATGAAATTATATAACATAAATTGTTTACTTGAGTTTCAATTGAACTTTAAGGTATCATAAGATTGCCAAAGGTTAGAGGTACTAGATTATTGTGAACTTTGTAAAACATTGCAAGTCGAGATTGCTTCCTTCTTTCTACTAATTTGCTCCTTTTCAAATTCTGAAGCACATCAGTAACGCTGTCTTTATATCCCCATCTGTTTGAAACAAATCTAGCCGCTTTTCTTTGCATCATTTGAACCCTATTACATAATTTGTGTGTATATAATCCCAGCCATTTTACTAATGCACAATACTCCACATGAGGTCTAACCAAAGCAAAATAGGCTAATTCTTAAAGTGGTGTGAAACACAGCTAACTGCACGCTTTAAAGAGGTGTGAGAAAGAGGTGTACAGACCGCGCACGAGCAGCGTGGCGGTGCAGCGACTCTCGCCGAACTCATTCGCCGCCTTCACACTGAACTTGCCGCCGTCGCTCGACTCGATGTTGGAGAGGACGAGCGAGTGTGTGGCGCCCTCTGACGTCAGCTTTATCCTCCCGCCCTCGCTCAACGCCGTCTCACCCTGATACCTGGATAGTACAAAAACAATTCAAATAGAAAAATATTTATAACAACCATCTATCACATAATAAGTTCATCAAAAACACATTTTGCAACTATTGTTTAAAAAAATGAAATTATAACTAAACAATTCAATGAAAAAGAACTTCCCTTAAGAGAAAATAGACCTGTTTTTCCAGAGCTTCCCCGGGCGAGTCGCAAAAAGTGAATATAGAAGGGCAAGCGTGTCTTTGCTTGGCCCCGAGGCACTGAATCGGACTGTAATAGTCATTGTTAGCACACATGCTCCTTGAATTCTCAAAACTCCCAGCATTCAAGCAGCGCATGTCGCTGCAGTGGAGCGCGTAAACGCGGTAAACGCAGAAAAGCCCCTGCTGCTCTGTAAACAATATGTCTGCAATATGTATGTGCAATATGCAGTGGTGTTCAACTGACAGGGCCTAATTAACTAGGCGAGCAAATGAAAAAATAAAAAATTGAAGTCTGACCAGGTGACTTTAGGCTGGGGGTCGCCCGTGACGATACACTCAAACGTGACGCTTGATCCGATCTTGACGACTTCGCTCTGAATCAGCTGATCGAAATGAGGACCACAGCCTGAGGGCGAATGAAAACGGTGAGAAATAACTCAAAATTTTACAATGCATAGAAAAAATTTCATAAATATCATATATACAATCATGATATATGATTCAAAAGTCATGGCTCACCTTACAAAACGCAATTATATTATTCTAAATAACGAATATTGGCATAAAGACCCAAAGAATAACGAAATGACATTTTTGTTTAATATCTTCCTTGGGTGAATGAATAATTTTTGCTTTTTATAATCATCTTACTTGTCAGAGTCAAATGTGTGACTCAACAGCACAAGAATGCGACAACACAACTACTAAAACATTTAGTCTAGAGGTCAAAAAGATTGCAATGTCAAACCGGAAGCAGCGGGGGCGGAGGATTTGATGACTGTACGTTTTATGATCAACTCATCATCGTCTCCAGGCTCTGAAAAGAGCATCGACAATTAACTAAGTTGTTTGTTTGTTTTTTGTAGTCTGTAGTCTGTAGTTTTTGCACAAGGACTATATACAGTTAGGTTCTGTGCAAGGAAGCCTGCTCAGAACTGTCGTATATGATGTTATAATTTGTTTTGATTTTATTGTAGTTTCTTTGGGGTAAACCTAGCTTGATACTGTAGAGTCAAACTCACAAGGGCAAGATTGTAGGCATCGCTTTACGCCAAGGAACAAATTTCAATTCTCTGGAAGTGTTTGCTGGCTGCGCATCTCACTTTTATAGTTCTTTAGTCCGAGGGGGGGTTGCGTTGCAGCCTGCTAGAAATAGACTGCTGACACCCGCTCGAACACCGATCGAATAGCTAAGTGGCGTCGGTGTTCTGCCCGCAACCATTTCCTTTAATCGTCACAGCAACAACTTCTCTTCAAATCGTGGCATTCGACTGAGGTTCTCATTCGACGTTCTTCGTCCTAATTCGACGTGTATCTACTACAGAACCACTTTTCCTTCTTTAGTCGCCTTTTATGACTCACCCGGAGAGCTCTGGGCTGCAAGTCTATTTTTTGTTCACAGACTTGCTGGGGTTATATATAGATGATTTGTGGAGTCTAAGACAGTGTGTTGTAACGAAGACTTACAATTCGTGGTATTTAGCGAGTTCGAGGACCGTGTGTAGTAAAAAAGACTATTACAGTCCGGTTTAGTGCCTCGGCCTCGGCTTTACCAAGCACAGAATCGCTCCCCCCTCTTAAGTCGCTTTTACGACTCGCCCGGAAAGCCGTGGGCTGCAGATCAATTCTTTGTTCCCTGACCTGCAGCAATAACTTCTGAATGTTACAATCCGAATTTAACAATTTTCAATCTGAATTTCATAACCGGATTACTTGATGATAGCAGGTTTTATAGCCATTTCGGAGATATAATGCTCGGAAGTAGAATGTTTTATAGTACTGCAAAACGAAGTTAATTGCATGCTTTAAAGTGGTGTAAAAGAGTTGTGAACGGACCGCGCACGAGCAGCGTGGCGGTGCAGCGACTCTCGCCGAACTCATTCGCCGCCCTCACGCTGAACTTGCCGCCGTCGCTCGACTCGATGTTGGAGAGGACGAGCGAGTGTGTGGCGCCCTCTGATGTCAGCTTTATCCTCCCGCCCTCGCTCAACGCCGTCTCACCCTGGTACCTGAACGTTAGATGCGTTTAACACGCAAAAAATCTCTCTTCAAGGATGCTACATTGAATAATGGGCATTCCTTTAAATCACACATTAGTACACGTATGGAGAAATTCTGATTCACGCGCCATTGCTAGCGTCCAGGAGTCAAAATTTTATAAATTCATAAATTTCTCACACGTACCGAACACAGGTAGATGAGCTGTCTGAGAAATTTTCCCATACTAGTGCTTGATCCAAAGGATCACTTAATAATTAAGAGGATCACTTAATATGTGTTAGATCAATACGAGTTACATAGTCTTTAAAAAATGTGCCACATAATATGAGAAATGCTGTAACAAAACAGAAATTTTTTAATGTTTTACCAGGTGACTTTAGGCTGGGGGTCGCCCGTGACGATACACTGAAACGTGACGCTTGATCCGATCTTGACGACTTCGCTCTGAATCAGCTGATCGAAATGAGGACCACAGCCTGGAGAACATACAAATGAGCTAGAAGAAGTTTGAACACCATTACCCAATATACCAAAAATGTAAGTAAAATGTTTGTGGAGAATTATTAAAAAGTGTTACATTAGAAATACATGGGAGAATATAGACATAACAGAGCGTGGATATGAGCAAGTGTCTGTATGCTTAATGCGCACTATGTTTTAATTAATTATTATTCTTTGTAACACACAAATTACATTGTGGCATATTAGCACATTTTGCAATAAAACTTAGATCAGACCATGCTGCAACTTTCTTTATAACCAAATCTATGAATATAACTTACATACTCTACATGACAGATACATCCTGATTCATTATACAAAGAATATAGTTCCATGTTTACTTTATATGCTACTGACCTGACGCCGGCGCTGATACGATGGTTCTCTTAATGGTCCTCTTGATGACCTTGCCTCCATCTGAGTCCTCAGACTCTGTCACCTCTGTCACTTCACTCGACACTGCGCCTCCCTCTTCCTTCGTCGTCGTCTCCTTGACCGACGTCATCGACACCGCGCCCGTTGACACCTCTTTTATCACTGCAGTCGCGACCTTCTTACTTTCCGCTTCCGATTCCTCTTCAGTTGTAACTTCCTCCTCCGTACTTTCCGGCACTTTCTTCGGCGCCTTTTCCGTCCCTTTTCCGATGACTTTCAAAACAGCAGCTTCGGTTTTCTCCTCAGTATCTGCAGTTGACTTTTTATCTTTGACTGTATACGACTCTGAAACCATTTCCGCCTGGGTTTCTTTGAACGAAGCAACAGTCTCTTCGGATGTCACATTCGATGTTGAAGTGCGTTTAACAGTTGTATTTTCAGATACATCTGTGGCTGTGATATTTGCTACTTTGTCTTCAGTCACCTTCAATTTCAAATCTTCAGCTTTCTGCTCCTTCACTTCTGTCGCAGAAACCTTCTTGGAGTCGTCTACTTTCGGCTCGGTTTTTTCTCCAGGTTTCGTCACAATTTTTACCGAAATTTCTTCCTCCGCTTCTGACGATTCCAACTCTGAACTCTCTGGTTCCTTAACAGGCTCTTTCTCAGGTTTAACCGCATCTAATTTTGTCTCAGCGACTTTCGTTTCCTTGGTATCCGATGTAACGGTAACACCGCTGGTAGATTCCAAAGTTGTTTCTTTGACTTCTGCAGTGCTTTCTGTGACATGTATTGCAGAAACTTGCTCTTCAGTTACCTTCGTAACTTCCTTTGCTACCTTTATTTCTTCCGCAGTCACTTTGCTTTCTTCCGTAACAACTTCTTCTGTCGACACCTGAAATGCTTTGAGTTCTTCTTTCACGACCGCCTTAACTGGAACTTTTTTCGACACATCAGCCTCTGGCTCGGTTTCCGATGCAGACACTTCAGTTTCGGTTTCTTCCTCTGCGCTTTCAATTTTAGCGACAGTTGTCTTCTTGATTGCTTCAACCTTCACCTTTGGCTCTTCAACTTTTTCAGTGACTTCCTTAGGTTTTTCGTCCACTTTTGGTGCCTCAGGTTCTTTGAGTGCTTCTTTTGGTGCGTCCGGTTTCTTCGGTGTTTCTATTAGAGCCTCAGGTTCTTTTGGTGCCTCAGTCTCTTTAAATGCCTCAGGTTCCTTCACTGGCTTTGCAACTTCAGCCGGCTTCTCAGGCTCTGGCTCCTTCTCGGTCAGTTTTTCCTTTACAGCAGTTTCTGGCTTTGCCTCTTCGACTATTTTGACATCAGCGACCTTGACCTCAGTCACATTGCTTTCGACCACTGCCACTTCCACTTTGCTTTCCTCAACCTTCACCTCAGACGTAGCTGTTGTCTTCAATTCCTCCTGCTTCACCTCCACTTCCGCCTTTACAGTGGCGGCTGGCTTAGGAGTTTCCTTCTTCTTTGGTTTTTTGTCCTTTGAAACCTCTGCTAGCTTTGGTTTAACAACAGGCTCCGGAGCCGGTTTTACCTCAGGCTCAGGGGCAGGTTTCGGTGTAGGTTCAGGCGCGGCTTTTGTTTCTGGCACCGGTGCAGCTTTTGGTTCCGGTTTCGGTTCAGGCTTGACTTCAGGCTCAGGGGCAGGTTTTGGCGACTGTTTGACTTCAGGTGCTGGTTTTGGCGTAGGTTCCGGTGTAGGTTTGACCTCAGGTGCAGGCTTTGGTTCTGGTTTTGGTTCGGGTTTAACTTCAGGCTTCGGTTCAGGCTTTGGTTCTGGTTCTGGTTCGGGTTTAACTTCAGGCTTCGGCTCAGGTTTTGGTTCTGGTTTTGGTTCGGGTTTAACTTCAGGCTTCGGTGCAGGTTTTGGTTCGAGCTTTGGTTCTGGTTTTACTTCGGGTGCAGGCACGGGTTTCGGCTCCGGTGCAACTTCCTTTGGCTTCTCTGCAGGCTTTTCTTCAACGACTTTCTTAACTTCTTCTTCCTTCTTTTTTTTCTTTTTCCTATCGTCTTTAGGTTCAACAACTACTTCTTGTTTCTTGATCTCTACAACTGTCTCCTTTGCAGCTTCCTCCGAAACCGTAATCTTACTTTCTTCAACCATAGCCTCCGAAACAACCTTTGGCATATCTTCCACCTTCGCTTCCACGGTTTCGCTCGCAACAGAATCTGTGACCACAGCCACATTTGATTCATTAGTTTGCTTCTCTTCAAATGTCGCAATCGCGGTGATAATGGTGTCTTCGTTGGAGATTTTTACCGCATTTGGCGCGCTTTCTAGTGGTGTCTGATCATCTTGTGGCTCACCAAAAGGAACGCTGTCTGCAGAGCGAATAGCTTCGATGACAGACGCTGGAACGTTTTCAATCGTTCCAATGGGCACATGCTCAATTGTTGAATCTTTTTCAACGACCTCAGTTAATTTAATGGCTTCCGTTTCTTCAGATGGTTTCGGTTTGGTTTCTGGTTCGTCATCGTCGCGCCAAACTGTCAAAATGCAGCAGAAATGCAGAGATATTATAAATGTGTTACAAAGGTTACCTACACAGATGTCAACCTGTTTTTTGCATTCAGATAGCTAGTATCTAAGTAGTTTTGAACCGCACTATTTTATGCCAAACTAACAACAATATTCTTAATGAATAGCTGCAATGGGTAAAAAAGCAAGCACCCTTAGTTCCTATTGTCAACTCTAGGCCTATAGACTTAGGGCTGGCTTCTCCAACACAAATTTAATGGTGGTTCAGGATTCAACCCACCTTTTTGCATAGGGTAAATCCTGAACCACCACTAAATCCGTTTTGGAGAATCCAGCCCTTAATGATTTTAGCTCTGTATCTTCTCACATAGAAATATATGTTGGTACCGGCGCCGTAACAAAAGCGCGCAAGACAAAAGCGCACCGACAAATGCGCGCCGACAAAACCGCGCCGACAAAACCGCGCCGACAAAACCGCGCAATGCTAGCGACCCCGACAAATGCGCGCATGACAAAAGGGCGCC
>JAQIWG010007786.1:0-12004 GCA_034695025.1 Chamaedrilus cognettii | reverse complement strand
GCCCCTGGGCTAGAGCAGCCTATAGTTGGGTTAGGGCCAGTGGTGAAAGTAGGATTGAAGAGGTAGTGGAGCCAGTGATTTATACAGGAATTTGTGAATATGAATATGAACAATATCAACAGCTTTGTATATATCTACTACATATTGTCTCCGAAACGCCAGGCTGTCTTCCGTGCCTGATCACTCAGACCCAAGAGCGCGGCGCAGCTGGTCATAGCGCGCAGACAGTCTGCAGACACAGGGGATTGACGCGCGGCACGCGAGGACCGCAGGGCTTGTCTTGGCTAGGCTTCATTCGACGGACGACAGCGAAGCGGACGGGTCGTGAGATCCCGTCAAACCGTTTTACGAAAAAAAGGGTCCGTGTTTAGAACTTTCTTTCAGCTATCGCGTCAGTATGACCAGATCAATCTACGGGATGATAGGTCTGCGACTTGTTGAGATCAGTAGGTCCCCCTGTCGTATGCACCTGACTGACAGTTGTGTGGTCGGCGACTTGTTGAGATCAGTAGGCCCCCGTGTCGTATGCACCTGACTGGCAAGATAGCACGAAAGCTAATTCTTAAGCACAGACTTTGCCTTGGGGAAGAGGGTGGGGACTAAAAAAAAATAGTAGCTGATTTTTGTATGACGTCCGGTTGCGGCGAGAAATAAGGAGACTGCCGGAAAGTTCGTCGAACGCGTTCAAGTGGATTCTGCTCAACTTCTTCACCGTCACTGCTCAGGTGATAATCCCATGCTGTTAATAACTGTACAGAGAACATGCTAGGTATGTGCAACGTAGCATATAATGTAAATTATTGATGTCACCTAGATATTTTTGACGAATACTTTAAAATTGCGTCGGTTTTACGCCTATCACGATATTGTTTGGTTGACGACGTTCGAGGGCCCTAGGCCACATTTTCGGCGTCGCAATCGCTCAAAAGAGCAATTTTTGTCGGAAATGTTGCTAAATTTAACTCTTTTGAGCTGTAGCCTAGACATGCACTAGCACATTGGCGAAGTTTGAGGGCTCGTATCCTTCTGCGTCGACGGACATTGAAATAGCTATAAAATATTGAATTTTTTGACAGAAATATAAAAAATGCCTGTTTTACAATTAGCCTATTTTATTTCAATTTAGGAGCTGTGAGCCAAAAGTTCAGTTCGCGAGGTTTGATGGTCCTATATAGTTCCTGCCTCGCACACTGACCTTGCAGAAAAGAAATTGTTTAGATTTTTTGACTAACGAAATTTCACGCCTGGTTGTATGCGTTCTGCTGCAGATTTGAGCGGCCAGCGAGCCTGCAGACTGAGCAGGTTCGTCCGACGCGCCCAAGTCAATCCTTCTCAACTTGTTCACCGTCACTGCTCAGGGCTGCGTGCGGTCTGTCTGGTGTTGTAAGCAAATAAGCCCACTGAGTGTCTATAATGTAACTATAATACTGCATGTATATTGTAAATGTATATTTGTTGCATATTGCTTGCAACACGATGAATGAAAATGCTTGCGCGTGTGCTTATCTTTGTGTTTGTTTCACTCCTCAGGTTTGCAGGTTGAGGCCTAGCTAGACCTAAGCCTACTGGAGCAAGCTTCAAGGAATCAGAGGAGTCAAGCTACAGCTGCAGGCTACGACATGTACCCTGTATGTGTACATGCATGTAGCATGTATGGTCTAGGGTCTGACCTACAGTCAGTCAAACTGTTTTTTTTATTTAAGTTCGTGTGATTTTTGTTTTGTGCGTTACAAGTGCAGTGTAGCGTGCAGTGCAGCACGCGACTGCTATTCATGTATTATTATGCATGTATACTGTACATGCATGTGTAATTGTGTATTGTTTGTGCTGCGTTTTGTCCAGTGAAATTGTTTGGCCTAACAGCCGACCTATGATGCAAATGTATTTTGATCTTGTATTATGATTTGCTTCGATTTAAATGCTTGCTGTGCTTTTCGTTCTTTCACTCTGCAGCTTTGCAGAGTGAGGCCTAGATATAGGCTTATACAGGAACAGGTTTCAAGGAATCGGAAGAGTCAAGCTACAGCTGTGGGCTATGTGTAGCCTGTAGCCGTACATGTGCATGCACGTAGCATGCAGGATGTGTGTAGGGTAAAACATACAGACAAACAATGTTTTTTCATCTCGTTTGTATGACTTTTATGTGTTACAAGTTCAGTGTAACGTGCGGTGCAGCATGCGGCTTCTATTATAATTATTTTATGATCGAGTTGTGTGTTGCTTGCGCTGCGCTTGGCGTTCATGTCACGTCACGTCATGTCATGTCTGCTTACTTCGCGCACTGAGCAGGTTCACAGTTCTATTGATGCGTTTCATTTTGCTTTTTGAAGTTTACATTTTTGGTGTTGGACGAGCGAAGTTGGCGCGCATTTTGAAGCGTTTCAATAACGTGTGAATCGAGTTACGGTTACTTTGAAGGTTTTTTGTCTTGCTGCGTGTCTTTAGTGTCGTGTTTTTGAGTTCGTTGTATCACTAGTCCGTTTTGTTCACGTTCGTCCGTTATTGTGTGGGTATACTGTTTACATAAGTTTCGCGAGCGTTGATGCCTACGCTTTTGTGAGGTCTATCTTTATATAGTATCGGTATTTTTTGACAGCGTATAAGCGTAAGTAGGTGCGTAAGTATTGTTACGCACCTACTTACGCAGTAGGTGCGTAAGTAGGTGCATGGGGGTTAGATAGATAGGGGGTAGGTAGGGGGTAAGTAGGTATGTAGGGGGTAGGTAAGGGGTAAAAGTAGGTAGGCGGGAGTCATGAAACAAAATGTAGTTTCGTGACTCCTCTATCTACCCCAAAAGTGATTGTGTAGGTAGGGGGGCCTCCGCCGCTGGTCCAGGTCCACGTCCTGGAGGCTGGGGTATCACGACTAGTGTGATACGCTGAGAGATCAGCTAAAAATAACAATAATTATTGTACATGTAAAATGTAATTAGTAATGTAAAAAACGTAAGTGTAGTAATTGCAAATGTATGCAAGTTTCAAGCTAGTTCAGATTATCGCTTTTTTAGTTAATCAACGTCAATACATGTAGTCTCAGTTCTTCACATGACATTTTGTAGTTTTTGTAACTGGTGCACTTAGTTTGCTCGTTTTGACTTTATGCATAATGCGAGTGATTGTGAGGATCTGTGACCGGTATAGATAGGCCTACAGGAGCCCTGTGAGTGCAAACTATGATCTTACAGTAGACTTTTGGGAGCATTTATGTAATCCCGTCATTGAGCTTGTATTTTATTTATTTAAATGTTTCTAAACTATACTGTGCGATTTGAAAATTTTTAAATGAATAAATTCACTAAACTAGACATGGACGCTACGTACATTTTGTCCCATTATACTGTGAATTCAAATATTTTCTTTGTGCTAAAATGTTGTGTAGGTGAGAAGAAACGAACAACGCGTACAACTTTGTGTCAAAGAATCGAACCGTTTCAGTTGTGTTACCAAGTCTTGCGTAAAATGTCCCGCGTAACAAGGCTGCGTGTGTCCGGGTGTATGAAAACCGTTGTGTGTCCAGATGTAGGAAGTATTAATGTCCGATTGCATTTAATTGTTCGCCACTTTGCACTTTCGGGTGATGGCTTCGTTGTCGCTTAGAATTTTGCTTCATTCTGTGGTTTCTGGGCCGTTGTTGGTGCGTAGCTTCGGATATTTAGATGTTGATTTTGTTTAGTGGGTAAGGCATGTTAGTTAAGTGGCTTCCTTGCTGGACCGGTTCCACGTACCGGAGGCTGGGGTATCACGGGGGGTCTCGTGATATGCTGGGAGTCCAGCGTTTGTTAACCTTACATTGTCAGTTTCTTATTCCGTTAAAATTACGGATAGTGGTTTGCACGTTTTATTCGCTTCAGCTATTTCCTATTATGTATGGGTTGTGGAAATCTTCGTTCTCGAAATTTTGAAGGATTCTAAAATTAACATAGTAGATAATTTTATTCCTGTTAGGCTAATAATACTACAAGGCTGATAGGTATAGGCTACATGTATTCATAGACGTGGTCTACGATTTAGATTTCTTCTCTTAAACTTTCTTATTGTCTTGCATACTATTTTAAAATAATAAGCTATAATTTTAATGTTGTGCAATTAAAATGTTGAATTAAATAAAGAGCCTACAGTCATCCTCTCCCTGTTTCATAGCAAGCTTAATAATCAAGCCTAGACTATCGTGATAGTAGGTTAATACTTGCATACTCATTGTCGTACTAAGGCGATGGCAAATTTCTCAAATTCCATCACAACCAATTTTTGTTCTCCAATTCTATCTCCAACAATATTTTTACTCGCAAAGACGCCTCTGGCTTTTCGCACATTCCATATCCGGCACTTTGCGCATTCATTTTTTGCGCGCCCGTCGCACGAATTTCTTCCGCACGCGTACGAAATTTTTCTCCATGAAGAAACTCCTGTTTTCAATCCGTGGCGCAGTCCATTGGCAGATCGAGAAAAGCAACGCATATACAGCTATAGACCTCTGTCGCCAAGCGTACGCGTTTCATGAACATTTCCGGCGGGTCGACTACCCTCCCCCCCCCCTCCCCTTCCGGTCGCGAGTTTCGTTAAGGACGAAATCTCAAAAAAGCAATCTTTAGTGCCCTGATACGCCGCCACATGTGCCCTTTTCGTACGTCATAATGTGCCTTTTTTCAATTATTTGTGCCCTATTGTTCAGTGCCCCCCTCCTGACCCTGGGACCTTCCGGCGTCCCTGGCCACCTGGGATAGTTTTTCCTTAAAAGTCAAAAAAGCTACAGTAGGACTACATCAGACAACTGCTGCATAACTTCATTCAACTAAGCCTCGTTTATCGCGTAATTGGACACACAGAGGCAATGCATTTACGTAGGCTCCAACTCTTAGTTGTCGTACAAACTTAACTGCATTTTAAAACAATGTTACACAGCATATAGCAGTTTACAAACCTAGCCCGCCTACACGTACATGGTACAAAACAACTAGGCCTAAACATTATTTTCTACAACAATATTACAGAGTTAATTTTTTTACCAAATCGCAAGAGCAAAGTTGTCGGGATATGGCGCTCAAGACATTTTTGTTAATGATAATAAAATTAATTCCAAATCGTTAACGATAACGATTATGCTACATGATTTTTCGAACAAAAACTGAATTGAAACTAAAATGATGGATCCCAAACTCAAATTTAACTAAAACTTAAAGGATTTTCAAATCAAATTATCACTGTCCGCTGCCTGCCATTTATCTCTGTAGCGTGATAGTTTTCAAGGGGACATTCAGTTTTGCAGGGGTGCAAAGTAAAATTTTCAAGGAGCAGGGCTGGCAAAGACCAACGAGCAAAGCGGGTAATGCCCCCCCTGCTCCCTCTCACGCTACGGGCCTGCTGCCGTCACTGCTGCTTGCAGCTGCCCTTGCGCGCCCCACCCCCGCTCCCTCCACGCGCCCCTCCCCTCGATCCCCCGGTGGGGGTCAGCGGTGTGGTGTCCGGCTCGGTCCTGCCCCCGTCCAGCGTGGCCGTCTGCGAGCAAGCTCCGAGGGGATTAGAGGACACAGAACGGGAGAGAGACGGACGTGACGCTTCCACCTTGAAACTGAAACCAATGTTATTATAATGATAGGGTGCGACGTTGTAAGCTGTAATCAAATACTGTAAAACCTGAAATTTTAGGGGGGGATGTTATTCTGGCGGTTTCGTCTGTCAGAAATTTGGCTGTACTTAATTTGCGAGTTTTTTAAGACTGCCCATTGTACACGTAAATAGCTCCTGCAGCTTTATATTGACGCATGTTATTTTCTCAAGTTTTACAGATTTGCGAAATCGCCAAAATATAATCAAGGAAAAATTTCAGGTTTTAAATTGATCAAATCCATGCAAAAATATTGACTTGCATGCCGTTCAGAGCTCATCAGGCATGTAAGAGGTTTAACAAAAGTATAGACAATCACTGCCGGTTCCATGACTGCAACAGTCATTGAAACTACATGGGCACGCAGTCCTTAGACTAGAAAAACAAAACTCTGTATTGCACTAAGGCCAACTCAGATATACTAAAGATAATCGAAAACTTGTGCACAGGTTACTTACAACATGCTGTTGCCCGTACGTCTGACAATAGCGACCTCGCCATCGGGACTTGCTGCTCCCTGCCTGGGACTGCCTGGGGACTGAACCCCCTCGCCCCCCCTCTGAGACAACGACAGGGGCCCCCCCGTCCCCGCTACCGACCGGGGCCTGGCCCCCCTGTTTCCCCCTTCCTCCACTCTTGACCCAGACCCTTCTACACTGCCCCCTTGCCCCCTCGTCACGCCCGCATTTCTTCCCACCTCCCCCTCCCCTGTTGAACCCTCGCTTGCCCTGCTTCTGACAGATTTTGTTGGGCGTGGCGGTCCATACCCAGGGGGCGGGTCAAAGTCAGGAGGTAGAGCCAAAATTGATGATTGGCGGCTGGCGCGGCCTCGGCGAGTTTGTTCGCCGAATTCGTTAGCGAGGTTTTCGTTTTCGTCGCGCCACGCGTCCGGCGCAATGCTGAACACGGGGGGGCTGTGGGGCGAGGTGGGGCTGAATACCGGCTGAGGGCTGCGGGTTGGTGAGGGGGTGAACACGGGGGGGCTGTGCATGGGGGACGCCGCAATGGAATCGTACATGGGGGGCAAGATCATCTGTAAGCGCAAGATATGCTTTTTCAAAAACAAATGATTCATAGAGATATGTTAATGTATTTGATTAGCGGTGGAGATGGTTTTGGAAAGTTACAAATCGAGTGCAGCGTAATTACAGAGACCATTTTCAGTGCGGTTCAGTGCCTCGGGGCCAAGCAAAGCACCGCTCCCCCCTCCTTAGTTGCCTTTTATAACTCGGGGAGCTCTGGGCTGCAAACTAATTCTTTGCTCCTCGGCTTGCAATGGGCTATTTCATTCCTGATGCTGTTTGTATAACTGAAGAAGGCAGTTTTAAGGAAAACTTTCGTAACGCCATCTTGATGCCGACCTGTGTCGTAGGCTCGCGCCTCTCGTTCAGCCCGCGCACAAGGTGAAGGTCGTACGGGATCAGACCGGTCTCTGTGTATCGCATGCTGCGCTGTGATTGATGTATGCAGTTAAATCATTATCGTACAAGGTCAATAATAACACATTGAGACAGTGCAATAGATGGGAAGAGCGTTCAGTTGAATAGGCATAGTAAAAATTAGGCCTTGAGATAGCTTCTGCGCCTAATTATGAATTGGACAGGCGTAGCACTATCCATCAAAATTGACTTGATGTAATTTTTGAAAGCATGAGAATAACACTATCCCTGCTTGATAAGAAGCAGGCGTTACGCTACTCTTATTTCATCAGAGCTAACTGAACACTGGACACAAAGAGGCCTACTACATACATACAACGCTTAAGTTGAACGCTATAACATCATTTCGGCACTAAACGACTAACCCGACGTTGCAGGAAATAGTTATTTCATGCGTGCATGAAAAAACTACAACGGCGAGCTGGTCACAATGCAATAATGATTGCTGCTGCTGCTGCTGCTGCGAGCACACACACGCACGAAAAATAGAAGCTTCTATTTTTGTTCCATTCACGCGCGAAGTCACGGTTTTATGCATGCGTTGGATTATACCCTTATTTAAGAGGTCTGACATATTTTAAGCTTTTTTACTACTGTCTTCAAAATTATTTGAGTATTTTCCTATTAATTTCTCTTCCGACCATTCTCCCACTTCTCTTTTCAACGCACAAGCCTTGCATAATAATGTCTTATGTCCCAGCATGCATATATTCGAACATTGTGTGGCTTGAATAGGCCTAACCAGCAAAATGAACATAACTTTGGCGCAAAACGAGGCTCCATTATTATAAATGCTGAAGAAATGAATTTATCATCATAACATGTAATAGTATTTCAGTTACCAGATGTTCCTGTTCCTGTAACGCCTTCGCCAGCTCCTGCACAGACATATACAATGGAGAATTATGTTTAAAATCAATTATATTGTACAAAACTGCGAAACCACAGTTTACAGGTTCTTCAGCAAGGCTGTTAAACACACAAGTGTCGCTGGCTGCCAACCCCGTGCCAGATAATTATTTATTTTGTTGGCGTCAGGAAGGGCATCCGGCGTAAAAACCAGCTCCTGCAATCCTCACAAGGTATAGGTCTAAACCCGTGTGAAAACATGAACTTTATCACATTGACAGATTAGACAAAAAAGGCGATTAACACCATTTACTAGTATACATATTTTGATTACTTCTGTTTTGTGTCAAAAATTGAAAGAAAACCACAGAAAACCTGAAACGAAGAATAGGTATGTAGCCCTATGAATTCCCTGACATCCTAGCCTAGCAATCCCAGAATCCTCCAGACCTCGTCCTGCAGCTCCAGCAGGGTTTGTCGCTCCCCCTCTGTCATCTCCTCCGACCAGGGAACCTCGAACCCCCCAAACGTCCCAAACTGGATCACCGTACCCCCCAACCTTCGCGCAACAAACAGCATCTATGTTCCAAAAGATTGTAAGTAATGTTCCATGTCATTCATGAGATTTTAACTGAATTGACAAGAATCAGAGTTTAATTTAGCCCTAATCAAAAAATAATAGCGTTACACCTGGTCTCTATAAAATGGGCCCAGTGCTATTCCAATAACTTAAAAAATCACATACTCCTACCCAAAAGGAAGTCGATTTTAACAATCGAAATGCTACATTTTGTCTCTTAAAAGTTAGGCATGCCAACAAATCCAATTTTTGCCATACTATGCCTGCTAAACCTTAACCATGACAATGATACTAAAGTCTGGTTATTTATGCGTATTTGCATGCAGAAGCTAGAAAGAAAACTCGGAAACTAGAAACAAAAGAAATAAAAAACTACAAATATATTTAATGTTCAATACTAGGCCTGCTAAATTAAACTCAGAATTCAGGCAGGCTATATAAGTCCGTTCCAATACTATTTCATAGTCCACTCGGCTAAATAAAAATTATTATGGAGTCAACTACATCTAAATTCTTATTTTGTTAGAATTGTTCAACACACTGACCTGCCACCGTTCTGCTGATTCCCAAACCTTTGAGAAGGGGGAGAGGAGCCACCCCACGCCCCCCCAGCGGCCTCAGCGGCGGCCCTGAGACGACGCTCGCGTCGTGCCCGCCCCTCCCCGTCCCAGAGGGGCTCAGTCCCCCCTTCGGCGGAACGGGCCAGGTCCTCCTGGATTCGGCGCGCCACCTCCTAAAACCAAACAGTGCCAATTTTTGACTTCTAGTGTTCCACGACATTCCAGATCCATGCCATCCTAATTTTATCCCGACCGATCCTAGACCATTCTAGTGATAATAGTCACTGCTAACAGGAAACACTTTAAATGCCAAATTTGGAGAGTCAATATGTGTGACTTTTTTGTTCGGGCAGAAGAGGTTTACATTTCGCGTATTTCCATCCATTATTGGCGAAGATACACAACCATAACGTAACGGATCCGGTTTTTTTGGAACACCGTCTAGTGATAAAACCGATAATAATACGACGATGACACATTTAGGGTCCGTTGCGGCGCTCGATGTGTCATAGGCGACACCTGCCTTGCCTGCGTGGTCTAGTAATATATATGGGGCGAGACGTCTTGAGTTCGAGTCTCGCTATTTTCATCACCATCAATATTCATGCATCACTAGTCATTAAAATCATATTTATGGGAGCTACAAGCTCAATTAATGATGATTGTCAATGTGTAGACACGCGTTCTAATATACCCTCCGCTGCTCCCCGTTCTTGGTTCTAATGCATAAAATGAGATACTTCTATGGCCATTCCTCTCATGACGGTTAAACTCACATTTGGAAAAAAATTATCATTCTAAGGAGAAACTATCTTCATTTAAAATTTAGACATGATGCGGCCTTCCTAAAGCCCCTATGTGGCTGTAATTATCATCATGGTCAGATTACATGCGTTACCTGGTCGATCATTTCTCTCCTCATCCTCTCCCTCTCCCTCCTCAACAGCTCCTCGTCCTGTAGGGCCCGCGCCAGCTCGGCGTCCCGCTCCACTTCCTCCCAGCCGCCGTCAGGGCCCCTCGACCCCTGGTCGGCGCACTCAAGCTCCCTCGCGAGGGCGGCGTCCGCCTCGAGGCTATGAGGAGGGCAGCGATGACCCCTGGACCCCTCGACCTCCTGAAGGCGCTTAGCAATCTCTGCATCCTCGTCCACGCTACAGATAACAAGTGTATCTAGATTTAAAGACAATAGAACGCGCGATTGCATTTTTGTGCTAAAATTGATTTGTTTTCAATTTCTCGCACATTTCACATTTTTTTTGTTGATTTCCTTCGTAAATGGCATATTTTGCTGTTTATCGCACATTTCTGCATAAATGCACTTTTTCTCGCACAAAACGGTTTGAAACCACGTCGCAAGCGTAGACTAAGCTTGAGTTTGGTTGTAGTCAGCTTAGAAATGTTGTTTTTCAACCACAAACTTACTCTATAAGGTCATTCTGTAATGACTTAATTTCTTTACAAGAACACTGAAAAAACAATCCTGACAACGGTTACAATATCCGATACAAACTATTTTTCTTCTGCAAAATCTTGCTTGCAGCGCTAACTACTGCTAATAGTCAACAAAGCCGCATAATTTACGAATGATTTAAATGACAAATGATAAAAATGTCATCCTATTTAAGAGTGGCATATTTCAGAATCAGTCAACTCAACAAACCTTCTTTACAAAGGTCCAGTCTTTACCAGTGAGGCATTGCTAAAGATATATCACTAGATATATGGATATTTTACAGATTTAGGGAACTGATTTTTAACGTAATCCTCAGATATCTGGAGATATTCTTTAGAAAATAGCGCATTTCACTATGGGAGCTGGGGATATTTTCTCTAAGAATGTCATCCAGGGATATTTTTTACCGAGATGCCTCGAATCTATGATATTTCTTCTTGGTTCAATGGTCAGTACGACAGAGGAGGACAGACATGCGTTTCTGCCGCTCGAGATGCTGGAGTCGTTCCACCTGGAGTCGTTCCTCCTCCTCGCTCTCCGTCAGTCTCGCCAGAGGGACGTCCGTGCGCGCCACGCGCCGATCCGCTCGGTTCCAGTTGTGCTTGAGCGCGTCTGAGCAACAAACTTCTTGATATAGGATATAAAACGTATGTAAAGAGGTATAAACAATTCCTCTTTGCACGAGTCAAGACAGCCCTTGTCAAGACAGCCCATTTTTCAAGACAGCCCTTTGACAAGAAACCCTGTTCACAAAGAGACTCAAAACTGAACTTTTTACCAGATCGTAGTTGTAATTAATTTGGCTGGATAGCAAGTTTTCATTGAAACTGTCGTTCTTTGGCAGGACATAGTGTCTGACGATATTCATGTGTCTGAGTGTCGTCGAACTGGAATTGTGGTAACTGTTGCAAAAATGTGTGCACGGACCTTATGATGACTTCGGTCATGTTGCGGCGCTCTAAAAATAGTCCGAAAATCTTTATTAATTCATTAAACACTAGAAAATATCGTGAGATGGATGTGCGGAGTGCCATTGATGACCAAGTGTCAAAAAAGAACGTTACTTTTTCTATTTCAATAATATTATAATATTTTCTATTATTAATTAGACTTACATTCGTTTGTCTGCAGGCGATGGGCAAGGCCCGCGTCGCCGTGGACTAGAAACTGACGGCAAACTGAAACATTTAATAATTACTGTGATAAAATTACGTAGAGACCATGGTAAGTAAAACTTAGAGACCATGGTAAGTAGAACGTAGAGACCATGATAAGTTAAACGTGGAGACCATGTAGAGACGCAGACTAATTTAAATAAATCAACGAGGATATGAAATTTTGAAATTTCTGATGATGAAAGAAACGCTTTTGAGAGCACAATATTCAGAGTCCATGATTAAATGTGCAATTGTTAAGCACGAAATAGACAATGTGCCCCCTTGTTTTTGAAAACAGAGTCGCGCCCCAGTGCACCTTCCCTGCACTTGTTCTGCACGGAAGGGAAGAAGTCTCCGTCATC
>JAQIWG010007785.1:0-12005 GCA_034695025.1 Chamaedrilus cognettii | reverse complement strand
CTGCATCAGCGCAGACGGTGGCCACTTTGAACATCAGCTTTAGTTAGGCAGCAAAAATCGGCCCTTTTCAGGGCCACTAAATTATTCAACGAGAATTGAAGCGCTCCACTACTGAGACGCTATTTTGTAACGTTAAAAACTCAAGCCGCTTTAACGTGTGGTTGGTTTCATTTTCGATTTTTTTACAAGAACTCTGATGACTTTGCATTAATGTTTTCATTTAAAATTTAGCGATTTTGTGTTATATTATCTCAGCTACAATCCCTGAAAATTTCAAGGAAATATATTTACTTTTGGCCGAGTTATAGCGAATTTGCTACGGGGTTGTTTTTTTATGCCGCACTCTGTAGAGATGTATTGTTTGTTATATTTCTATGCACCCAATCATTCATGGTAGTTAGAATCCTTGATTAATTTTTTTGCAATTTACCGCATCTTATCCAAGTTGTTATCTATTTTTAAAATCAATCGCTTACTACCGTCAAACATGAAATGTTTACTGCTACACGTCATTTTTGTTGCTTTGCCTTTCAAAAATCTTGATGTAATTAATTCTCGCATTTTTGACGACGTATAAAGTCGTATTTTAGATTCTGCAATTTATTGCCACGCATGCAATTTTCGTGAATTTCACTGACTTCCTAAATTCTTGATAATTATATGCGAGCGAAAATGTCTAGTTCTGCAGTATTAATCAAGCAGGCCAAAGTTTGACGTAGATAAAAAGGAAAAAGCTTCTATACCTCTAGTTTGGCGCAAAGGCCTCGATTGTTCAAGTCCGCCCGGGGAACGGAAGGAGTCCCGATCCACAACAGCTGCTTGCCCTCCCCCCGTCGCACGACGTCAATGGCCAGCAACACATTGAGCGCATCGTATATGCGTCGGCGAATATTTCTCCCTTCCTCCAATCGACAGGCTGCGTTCTAAAAACACAGACAATCACAGCATGTTACAGCAAACGCGATTGGCCAAGTCAAAAGTTAGCTGTTTTTTCACGATTTTAAAAATAAAACGTGGTAGATATCCGAGCGTGAATTCAAATCTGGCGTTTGTGAGCGAGCCAAACAGTGAAGTAGTGGATCAAAGTATCGCCCGATCAAAAAAGTCTTCAGAAAGAGTCAAATCAGCATTAAGAAAACAATTATTCTCAAAATATTCTCAATAGAAACATCTAGAAAACCTTTAAAATATGTAATTCTTTGTGTTCTATCAAATTGCAGGTCATTGGTATCGAAACCTTTCAGCCTAGCCGATCCTTCTTTTTAATCTCTGCATTCGATTCCTTCTTGAGAAGGTCCTCTATCAGCACGGACCTTAAAAATATAGCATTAAGTATCATAACCTAATTTGGAGCAATGGTCAATGTCCAAGATTTGTGAGCTGGTTTTCTTTGGTGTGGGGCGGATCAAACGTGTCGTGTAAAAATTGAACCTGCTTTGAAAACAACAAAACACACAGTATAGTAATAATAATAATCATCGTTTTTGACATCCATTCTAATGCGTTACAGGTAAGTCTGTAACGCCGTGTCCTTGTTAACACAGGTTAGTGTTTATATTGAAGCTGGGTGTTTACGGCTTGATGCCCTTCCTATCGCCAACCAAATTAATAAATTACCCTGGACGATGATTATCGGCTAGTGACACCAAAGTGTTTAACAGCCTTGCTGATGGGCCTGTAACGCATGGTTTTGTGGCGGAAACTTAACCCAGGTCTCTGGACTCTCTGTCCATCCCTTTAACCACTACACCACAGCGCCTCACTGTTTATTATCTACTTATATTTGTTATTAACAAATGTGCAATTAATATTACTGAAGTCTAGTCGACCTTCTCTGTGGTAAATTCTCTGACAATCTCATTGGACACGATCGTGAAGTTGGTCGTGATCTTGACCTTGACCTTCTCACAGATGCGCAAGGCAAGTTCACGCAAGCCAATATCATTGCCCTTTCGCTTCCTACAGGCAAAGCACCACCACAACTAACTGACCATAACTACACCACGACTAATTCAGCCTAACCAAATCAGTAACTAATTAATCATTGAACTAAACCATTGACTATTCCATCATGTACAAAACCATGACAAATGGATCATAAATAAACCGTTGACTAATTGACCATTAACACCTTAATGCATACCACCAAATCAATTGACTTCACACTGGCCTGTGTTTGAAAGATTATTTTATGAAATTTTCACATTTTCGTTAGGTTATCAGGATGCTCAATGATTGCATTGTGGGTATGGTCTGAGACTTGACAATTGGATTGGATATCAGATGCTGTGCTGTGCACCCTTTTGCAAGGTGATTTAAACCAAATTTAAATCATACCGGTACCTGGTTGCCTTAAAATAAACCCCAAATATAAAAAATCACCGATAAAAAGTTAAAAAGATCGAAAGAATGCTAAGTCTACCTAATATTAAGATTCAAGAGAAAAGCTCTTTTTTCATATAGTCAACGCCATGTAGTACTCAATAGTAGACTCAATAAACTTCAAACTCTTAACAATTTTATTCAATTATTGAAATATATCGGTATTTTAAATAGCTAAATTTGTTAATCATGCGAAATCACCTCCAATTCATTACTCGTTCAAATTACAAAGTTTCCCCCCCATCTCTTTAAGAACGCCGGCTCAGAACTCACAAGTCGCAAGGACCGCTGGCGCCGACGACTGGGGAACGCCCAGTCGTCTTGGCAACCAAACTTGTGAATCCGCCATTGTTTCCCACCAGCTGCAAGAGAGACGAACTGCCTGCCATTGGCTGGGGGATAGTCTGTACATAGACGATCTGCGGACTGGATCCCGCATTGCTGTGAATCTGAAACCCTCCTTGACAAGGCACCAGCTGGCCTTGTATTCGTTGACCTTGAACCGTCTGACCTTGAATAGTTTGACCTTGAACTAGCTGACCCTGACACGACTGCCTCGGCCTTAGCGGAATTTGCAACGTCTGATTTTGAAGCATATGACTTTGAACAAGCTGACTTTGTATCAACTGACCTTGCACCAATTGACCGTGAACTAACTGGCCTTGAACTAACTGGCTTTGAACTTGTAGAGAAGCACCTTGAACCAATTGACCTTGCACCAGTTGACCCTTCAACATATTACTGGTACTTTGAACCAACTGACCCTGCACCATTTGACCTAGCGTTAAATTGTCTTGAACCAACTGACCCCGAACCAGTTGTCCCTGTATCATACCAAATGTAATTTGAACCAATGGACCTTGCATCAATTGTCCATGTATCATATTAGCCGTTCTTTGAACCAATTGTCCTTGCACTATTTGATTTTGCGCTTGCTCACCCTGTAAGGTCAACTGAGACGCGAGCACCAATTGTCCAACGTTGATGGATGCAGTCTGCAGCGATTGCGCATTCATCTGCCGCATGGTGCAACCGCTCGATGCACCGGCTGAGCCTTCGGACGTCCCCAGCCGAAGGGCTGCATTCACGACAAGGGAAGAACTGCAACCCATTGCGAACCGTTTAGCCGAATTCTGTTTAGCGACGATGGAGACCGGTCTGACTGCTGCAGAGCTCGCGAGAGGGGACTTGATGAGGGGTGGTATGCAAATGGATTGTGGCTGCAGCCTGGGTCGCACCACTGCGACGATCGGTCGAAACGATTTCAATCGCGCTTGGGATTGTGCGACGGTCGTCGTAGATGTTTGGTTTATAGCAGTAATGGTTGTTGCAAGAGGTTCGGTTACAGAGGTTACGGCTGTTGCAGAAGGTTCGGTCACAGCAGCTACGGTTACTGTAGAAGATTTAGTTGAAGCGATTAAGGTTTCTGTTGAAGATTCATTTATCGCTGCTACAGTTGAGGGTAGCTTTGGTGAAGCAGTTGAAACACCGACAATTCTTGTTACTGTTCGGCTCTTTGCCGGCATTGTGTTTTGAATTACCGCAACAGATGGCATCGTTGTCGCTCCGCTTACCGAGGAAATGGAAGTCGACTTCGATGCTACGACGGATTGCGGAATTGATGATTTCGCCGCAATAGGCGCCCGTGCTGCCATGATTGATTGCATAATCGCTGAATTTAAATAGGAGGTGGTAATGGAGGGGGACTGGGGTTGAGGGGTTGCCATTGGTTTTCTCACCGCCCCCGCATCCACTTGTGACGTCACAGCGCTGCACTGAACAGCAGGCTTCGCAACCATGATTAATTTGTTAACCGATGCGCTTGAGCGTACGGATGATTGGGCAGCGGGCGACTTGAACACTATCGGGCAGAGGGATCCCATAATCGCTGCTGAGACTAACTTATTGTGCAAACTTGGTCGTCCGCGCCGTGGAGCCAAGGACATGTGGACAGAACTGGAGAGGAGCGCTGGAGAGGACCAGGACGTGGGCATTTTCTCGACAGTCAGTTGAAGAGAAACTACTGGGTTTTTCTGTACTTCACATGCAGGAAATAGTTGACTAGGTAGTGGTAACCCTGGCGGGTTTACATCAGAGGTCACTTGTTCGATTGCCGTTTGTGGTTGAGTAGCATTACACTGTTGGATGGGAGTTATTGTAACGCCACACTTTCGATTTATGGCTTGTATCACTGTAGGCTTAAACCGCAGGGTTGTTAGGCCTCCTTCAGCATGGGCACACTGCTCGGTTGCTGGTGCAAGTACTGTGGACTCACAGCGCTGGCTAACTTGGCTTACTGATTTGATCGTCACAGGATTAAACTGCTGGATCGTCATAGCATCTGACAGTACGGACCTTGAAACGTTGACAATCTCGGGTGACACCGGTGGTTTCGCTACTGCGCGAACCGATAGTCCAGTGAGAGGACAAAAGAATTGTTGATTTTTCACAGAAAGATCGTTTTCTGATGAGATATTTGTTGCCACAGCCACAGGTGGCACAGATGGTGGGCTCACAGAGACGACAGATTCTGCGACCAATTGGGAATGAGATTCTATCGAAGGGGTCAAAAGTGTTGTGATCTGATCGGTTTCTGAAACAGAAGGACACCAAATAAAAAAAATTATTTAATATTTGATTAACTAGGCCAAATAATTTCAGAATTCAAGAAAATATGCTTAGAAAATATTAAATATTTTTTGTATTCACATAATCAAAAATTATTCCCATATTTTGCAGTAGGTTAATTTAATTGATTGCTCAAGTTGTCAGGCAGATTTGACTTAAATTCGTTTAAATCACTTGTAAATTATTGCAGCAAAAATTAGTTTCACAGTGACTTACAATAAATCTTAAAATAAAAGTCAATTAGCTGTAACAGGCATGTTAAGGAATGCCAAAAAGATCTTACCATCATCGTCTATCGATATTATCTCAAAGTTTCCACTGAAATCAATCAGACCAGCCTGCAAGTCAACAGACCATACACATATAAGTGTATTAAAAAGCATTCTCATTTATTAAATGATAGAAATTATTGATTATCATAGACAATACACACTACAAAAGTGTGTATTGTCTATGGTAATCAATAGTTTCTATCATGCATAGTTCAAAGCCTGAAGATCATAGTCTGGTTACGAGACCTTAATAAAACAACGTTCAAGTGAATTGATACGATGTACCAGTCCATTTCTCATCGACAAACTATATTTTGAGAATTGAGAAATCATTTGAGCAAGGAACGGGAAGAGGGGCCATCAGTCCATCACCTGCTGTGCAAATTCGTCGAGCCCCGATGATTTGTAGAATTCGAACACATCAGTCAGACCGTCTTCTTTCTCGCCACCACTCAGTGGCCCGTTCAGCTCCATTTTTTAAGAGTTCATCTTCATGAATCCATAAATGTTAATAGATCTGCCACAGCCCAGAATTAAACTTTGCTAATTTATTTAATGCATCGTTTCTTTTTCCTGAGATTTTCTGGCATCCTTAGTAATATGTACCGTATCACGTTGCTTAATAGCGGTTGGTTTCAGCTAATTAACCGTAAAATTTTCGTTCAAAAAGTGTAGGCTATTGCCACAATTTGAAAATGAAATATAAGCACAGGTATGCCATGCATGGTACAACACGTACTTAATGATTCACAATAATGACGAGAAAGAGCAATGGCTCAAATTTTACAGCATTTGGTTCCAATGCATACCGTATATTACCGTAAATCATAAATATTTGCGTAAAAAATTAATTTACGTTAAAATAGATATCGCTCAGCTGTTCGATAATATTCTTGTTTAAGTTCTTGACTGTCTTTGACACGTGCGTTCATTGGTGTGACCAGATTAGTTTAGTTTCGATTCGTTATAATCTTTTCTCAAGGATATTTACATTTTGAGTTGCAGAGCACATTATTGTCCAAAAACAAGATACAAAAACAAAAAGCCTACAAATACGCTGGCGTCTAATTCTAGACGTTCGGCCGTTAAGGCGTTAACTAATTCCACTTCGTTGTTGAAAGCGAGAAGAAATTGCCAGACGTCTTTGAAATGCATGTGTTAAAAAGCTAGTTTGTCAGAAACTATAGTTTATGCCTATATTGGTTTATGCCTAGTAATTTTCAATGCCCATTCTATGTTTAGTACTGCTACATTCGAACAACACTAGTCTCAGCTTGAATCCATTCTGAGCTTACACGAGTTTATCACCTTTAACTCGAGATATACAATGTAATAACTGCCAACCGTAAATGTTACTGTGATCAGAAAATAAATGCAGCTCAAGCATGAGAGTCAAAGCCAACAATTATTATCAGCTAAAAAAATGAATATTTAAGTCTATAAATCACATTTGCACAATACGAGTCACTCCAAATTTAGACAATTGCACAGCCAGTAATAAGCCCAGCATAGGCTAATCTAAAATCTAGAAAGCTTAATGCAGTACCACGATTGACAAACTTCACTTCGTCTTGCTGCCACCAGCTTGTCCAATTTGAAGCACGCAATACATCTGGTAGGCCTTAGTCTTCCAATTTCAGCCATAATTATTTTTCTCGCAGCCTAATTGGCTTCCGATGGGACCAAAGAATGAGGTAAGCTGCTAAGCCTACAGCCAAAGCATAATCTGCTGATTCTGTTCTCAACACGGCCGAGGTAATGACTTAAAATATTGGTGGGATTCATAAGAACGACATTTCTATTGCTCTCTCAAATATAGGGAGGATCAAAACAGTAGTTACAAAATATTGAGAGGGTTCGACCCCCCCCGGACCCATCCAGTTTTGGCACTTATGAATTGTTGCTTTTCCGTAAGTCGTTTTGTAGGGTCAGGGTAACCTGCAGTGGCCCCTCTCACAGCTTTGGAACCTAGGCCAGATTTGTAAGTGATAGAGTGACTTTTAGTGATTTAAAGTGATAGAATCTACCGATGTCGATCAGACATTACGACGTCATCGCATCCAATGATCCGATCAGGACACTGCGATCTTGATCCAGGATTTATTTCGCACGATACCATTGGTTGCCGAGATCTTAATCTCAGATCAAGATCCCAACGCTTGATCGAAAACCACTGAGTCAATTCGGTGCACGCGATCAGCGACAGCGGTGCACGTCGACGCGCTTGGTGCAGGTCTTGCACTGCACGTAGCAGCACCAGACGTACTTGCACTCGCAGCGGTACTGCACCTCGACGGTCTCGCTCGTGAAGCCGCGCCCGCAGCACATGGAGCGACACCCGCCTGAGCTGACGTCATCCTTCTGACACTCCCTGCAGCGCGATGGGGTCAATCAGAAGAGTTTCAAATTCAAACTGCAGGCGCTAGTAAATAGGAGACCTAGGGCCAGTTGTTCAGTAGAGGGTTGTTTGATTTTAAATTGTCACAGAACAAATACCAAGGCCCAATCAATATCAATTCAATCAATCACTGTTCATTTGTCACGGCTCAATCAGATCTCTGATGTCATTTCAATTCGCTACTATTGGTGAATCAAATTTAGATCTGAGCTCTCGTTTGAATAGCTGGCCCCTATAGGATATCAAAGCAGAGCAAAAAATCAGCAAATTAAAAATTTAACTAAAAATAACTCGCATTCAATCAGAAATCAAAAATTATGCACTTTGTCGCTTCTAAAGTCAGCTGCGAGCAGGCTTACGACTTGTGACTTGTTCAATCTGAAACAAACTGCAGCTTCAACGACTTCCGACTTAGGTCTCCTACTCAACATTACCATGTAGGGCCTAGTAGAAATTATTGACCATCTGTGTAGGCCCATAGCCATTTCCGATTCAAGAAGATGACCCAAGAAAAAACAACGACAGATTGTTATGGCAATGCAGGACAGAACAGTTTCAAAGCGTGCAGCAGAATAGCGCAACAATATAACATAACACAACAGTTTAGGTTGCAGGACCAAAATCAAGGGCCAAAATCACAAAGTTGATCCTTAGGCAGTGATTATGCCTACCTTCCCTTGGTGCCGACAGAGCCCAGCTCGGCCTCCGGCAGGCAGTAGTCTGGTGACATGTTGTAGTAGATCAATTCTTCATCCGAGTACGACTCCTTGCCTCTCAGCAACGGCACCAGTCTCTTCTCCCCTCGTCCCCTTCCCTCCTCCCCCATACCCTTCTGCCCTTTAGCTGATTTCGCCTCCCATAATTCCAAATCCTCTCTATCTTCGGTTTCACTAATCCTCCCCTCATCCTCTTCCTCGAGTGGGGCTTCCTCCATGGGCTTTTTATTCACCCCCTCAGGCTCCCGGGAACCTTTTCCCTTGCCCTTTTTACCTTTCTTCCCCCCTGCGGTGCTTCCCTGTTCCAGCCCCCTTTTATCTTCCGGCGCCGCCTGTTGCCGGACGTCCTGGGCCCCAAGTGACCGACCGGGAGGAGTTCCAAGGGCCTCGGGAGCCCCGGGCGGCCGACCAGGAGGGGCGCGAGGGGCCTTGACGCGGCGCAGGGCCACCTCAACGGCGCCCGAGTAGCTGGCAAGGACGGCGCCCCCCACGGCGCGAGGGTCGGCGAGCGAGCGCCAACAGGTCTTGGTGGCGCAGGACCCGGACACGCCGTGGCACTTGCAGGACGTGCCGAGACTGTCTGCCATGGCCTGGGGGGGGGGGGACAACGGAAAACTAGATTAAAGATTAAAATTAGATTAAACCAAATTAAGCTCAGTCATCCAGTTAGACTTTAAAGAATTATGAATAGAATTTGCTAAAATATTATGCAACACGAAAATAAAGCCGCAGAAGCTGTTTATAATGGGCCGATCTCAAAAACGCGAAAAGTGCAGTCAAATTTCCAGCAAAATGCTTAACAGTGTCTTACTCGTTTGTGCCAAAGTGAGCACAAATGTTGCTATAGTGAAGAATTGTTTGAACATGTTCAAAACCAAAGAAAATTCTTAAATTTTGCGGACTTATCCATAAATATTCTCAGATCAAGCCGTGACTTAACAGATAAATAATTCATGACCCACACCCACACTTTCATTCACACTCACACCCACATGCTCTACATCAAACTCACACAGCACCAACTCCGCACGCGCTCCGCACCCACATCGCGCCCACTGCACCACCACATGCACCCGTACAATCTCACTCACTTTTCTACCGACAAGATCGTTGTGATTGTTCATCATCGCCCTCCTTGACCAGCCCCCCTTACCCACCACCCCGGCCGCCTGGCCCCGCACCCCGCCCCCTTGCCACCCTACTCCGCCCCCCCCGCCCCCGTAGGCCGCCGTCGTGAACGCCTGCGCGAAGGTGAGCGCGAAGCGGATATCGTCCCCGCAGCCCCCCCACCTGAAGTCGGGCCCGGGGGCCTCGGAGGGGTGCGGGCCGCAGGAGCATTTGAGGGCCGCGCCCGAGCTGCAGAAGCGCGCGACGGCGTGGACGAGGGAGGCGGAGGAGAGCGCGTGCACCACGGCCTGCTCGCGACTCCCTGGGGAGGAATTACGAGGGGAGGAATTACGAGTCACATACATTGAGGGGATACAAAAACATAAAAATAATATTGTATCAATTTATTTGGCCTAAAACTAACGTTACATTCACATAAGCGCCTATGTTAATTTGAAAAAAATAGGCGACAGCCTCCAGTAACAACCTGAAATTCTGTCAAATTGATGCATAATTAGTAGAGACAAAAATAAAAGAAACTCAAGTCTCAAAAAAGTCTCACGTTACAAACACTCTTCCGTAACAATGGGTCAAGCCAAGGGCCTATTTGAATTCACTGTGCGTAGATTTTAAAGCATATGTTTTTATCTACCAAATTGCACCCACAGTTATTGTGCTTGGTAATGCCACCGCGGCCACAAACTGATGAAATGATACACAAGTTGTCTAACATTTGTAGAAATTGCGTTATAACACGTCGAATTGGACCGCAACACTTCTTGTGAACCACAGCGTGGGCCGTGCTCATTCTACACAGGGTTCAGTTTTGCTCTGATAAAACTTACGTAGCGTCAAACTTGCTTTTCTAAAACAGACCTGTATAACTAAGCAAAAGCAAGTTTTAGGTAGGCATGTTTTATCGTGGGTGTAAATCAAATGGGATCGGTTATGTGCAACTTCTCAGCTCTTAGAAACCGTGTACGTCTACGCCACCACGCACACTTGATTTTCTACCACTGCTAGTTTTCAAGTGCATGCATGCTCGTATCATCAAATTAGGCGTACAACAATTTGCAGATCTCCATCATTTTTGGCGTACAACGCCTGCTAAACATAGCCCTCATTAATCGCTATACACCCCCATGCACTGACCTCCCCTGAGGTCGGGCATGAACTTAGGCGCGAGGAGCAGCGAAGAGCAGTTCCAACGACTGTCGAGGAAGAGCTCCTGACAGACTTGCGCCGTCTGGCGGGACGCCTGCGCCACGGCGGGCATCAGCTCGAGCCGTCGGGCGCAGAGAGGGCGCTGGGCGCGGGAGAGCCCCTCCGTGCGGCACTGCGCCGTGCGGTTCCACGAGGGGTCACTGCGCTTAGCGACCGCACTGAAATGTGACAATTTATACACATCTTTAATTTGCCACCATAGGATAGTTCGTGTAGCGTGTAACGTAAGTTAGAAATGTAAGAATTAGCCTGCACCAGGTTAATTTGTTGCCAAAAGACCATTTTAATGGTAAAAAATTAAATTTCAAATGTGTTTTTTATGTTTTAGGAGGTGGAACGGAGAGGGAAATTTTTTTTCGTCAGCATCCTCCGCTCCCCCCCTCGCGCTCGTGAGTTTATATCTTGGAAAAAAATGACTTGCAGCGAGGCTATTAAAAATTGAATAATTAAATCTTGTTAAACATTTTTGGTACATTTTGCTTCATTAAATGTCCGAAAACAGATTTTTCATCCATACTTAGGACTATGTCCTTTTTGGATTAAAAAGTGGTTTTTTAATCGCATTTTTGTAAATCAAAAATACTTTTTGAAGGTGCTATTGTCAGAAAAGTGAGTGGCAAACACTGGTGATGAACTGATGATAGGCCTAGCATAGTACATAATCAGCCTGGAAACTGGGCCATTGAACGTCTATAATAGGCTACCTATGAATAATTTCAAAGTGTTGAAGCATTGGCTTTCACGCAATGGCTTTACAAAGTATTTTCATTCAACAAGTATGCTTGTGCTGTTTTGTGCGCTTTCATGTTCATCAAGCGGTAAGGCCATAAGTCTGTAATTTAATTTATTCCCATGGGGGCAGCACGCACCGATCAGCAGCAGCAGCTGCACTCTGGCAGTAAATCTAGGCTGTATCCCCACAGTAAGCCGGATCGTCATAAAACGATTGAAGTTTGACGGGGCGAGTTGCACTTCGGGGCGCAGCAAACTGCGAGCAAAGTTTGAGAGATGCCCTGCCAGCCAGCAGCGTGACCAATGTTACCTGCTGTGCATGGACGTAGGACGATGCGTGGAACTAAAGTAGAACACTCATAGATTGCTGGAAGCATCGCACTGCAAAACGTGACCACGTGAACAGAGGAACCCGTTATGCAGTATGCAATATGCCTGATAGTCTTTAGTGTAACGATGCGGGAGCCAGGCCTACATGTAGGCCGAGGTGCAGAACCAATATTTGTTGATGAAAGGTATTCCCAATCAAGGATGGGTATTAATTAG
>JAQIWG010007784.1:0-12006 GCA_034695025.1 Chamaedrilus cognettii | reverse complement strand
CTCCCCCTGTCATGAGCTTTATGGGCGCCCACCATCTCGCTGCCCAGGGGCGCCCACCAAGGTAAATCCGGCCCTGCAGATAGTCGACGTAGTGATTCAACTGACACGATTCGCACGGCGACCTCGCTATCATTACTATACAGGAAGAGGCGGAACAACGCGTGATGCAAATAAATTTTCAGCGTGTGGTACATGTTAAAATTCCTGACTATATCCGTTCTTGCAACAAGAATGTTGTCGGCAGTCAATTTGCCGTCACCTCAATACGAGTAAATGTTGTCCTCGGATCACTTTGATTCCCAGTAGCGGCGCCGCGCTGGCACAACCATATATCGGTATTGCTGTCTACTGCCAGAGTAGCAAAGCGCAGAACTAGCGTAAGTGTAGTATAACGGGCATATGTGCAGTATAACGGGCATATGTACAGTGTAACGGGCATATGTACAGTGTAACGGGCATATGTACAGTGTAACGGGCATATGTGCAGCATAACGGGCATGTGTGCAGCATAACGGGCATGTGTGCAGCATAACGGGCATGTGTGCAGTATAACGGGCATGTGTGCAGCATAACGGACCTAATAGTTGTGCAGCGGGCTGGGTCGGTCATAAGACAGTTCGTTGTACGCCCTAAATAGCCCACACCGCGCGCTAGGATGTGAAGTTGAGTAATCGCTTGCGCACAGCAGACGCCTGTAAATAACAGGGAAGTTTGCAAAGCCTAATAACTGACTGTCAAAAGCTATATTTAAAACCAGCCTACCGTTCTTCGTTGAAAGTGCTGTAAATTTATGTTTTAAACGTTCATGTGAAACACTTGTAAATAATGATTGCATTCAAATATTTAGAGTTGTTTTCGTCATGTTATTTGAAATTATACTTTTAGAACGTGTGGAGTAAAATTCCAATAAGGAAAACACCGCGAAAAATTTCACAAAAGACATGAAATACATATCAAACTTACGGCTGGTTTCTCCAACACGGATTTAATGGTGGTTCAGGATTTGGCCCACCTTTTGCATAGGCTAAATCCTGAACCACTATTTAATCCGTGTTGAAAAAACCAGCCCTTAAAGTGGCATCGTTATTACAAACGTTACGAAGTTGACACAATTTGGCGAGCCTACCCGTTCCGTTGACTTGGCAAGAAGATCCGTTTTGCCCGTGTATTTATGCTGATTTTAGAATAACGTTGTTTTGATGCACAGCATTCCATCACGTAGCTTCGTCATAAACTGGCGAACGAGCCTCATGCGAGTGACATTGGCAGTCAGTAGCTAAACCTTTCGCTGTGCGGCGATACTGTCTTTCTCGCTATTGCCGTAGGTTAGCGATAATTCTTTTTTCCAATACGGTGTAAGCTTGCAGCGTAATGCCTGCTTCACATCAAGTTGAAAATCATCTTGATTAAACTAAGTTAACAGGTCTAGCGGTAGCGTTGTTCCAAATAACGACAGTTAGTTGGTACTACCTATAGGCATCTCAAATCGTTATCGTTCCCCGTGTCGTTCGGCAACCGCGGTGGAAGGTGTCCGCACACCGTTTGAAGTGCGCATGCGCGGCTTGTAGGCCTATAGTGACGTGACCATATTGTAAAGGCGACAGTGCTACATAATACGGTTTAACACTTGACAATGTGATGATCGGTGCTAAAATTGAATGTTTAAAGTTGAAGGTTAATTCCAAAGGATAAGAAAATTAGGTTAAATGCCCAATGAGGCAAAAAGGACCCAATTAGATCCAAAGGGTCTACGATTTATTACCAAAAATTATACCAATTAATTCAGTTAATTATTACGGGCCTAACTATTGGTCTGTAATTATTAGCTAAGGGCATTAATTATTAGAGTTACTTGGTCTTGCGCAGTGTTTATTGTTCAAGCAAGAGTGGCAGAAAGGCAATTTGATATTGTCGGCCAGTATATCTCAACAGTGCTTAGGATAAATAACAGATTTATCTCTATCACTTCTTGACTATTTGAAAATTCGCAAGTAATTAAATTTATTCATCAAAACAAAACCCTGTGCTCGGCGATAATAACATAAGAATGACATGGCGTGTAAATAAATTAACGCTCTGTGATCGACATCCTTCTTCAGTCTGAAAATCCTGGAAAAATTGCTCATTTAAATCTTCATCCTTGAAGATAGAATAATAAATGTTGTAATCTTGATAAGAGCCATCTAGTTGGAAGCATATTCTGGATGGCGTCATTTTCATGCTTTTTTCATGACTTTGATGCACTTATAATACAGCAATACAGCAAATCCAATGAAAGGTCATTGGGGCACAAATAAAAAAACGCATGAATTCATTGTGACTAGTCAGCTAAGCTGTTCAGGCCTCGCTGTTCACCGTCCTCGGCATTTCTCGCATTTCTTCCACGACCATCATAGATGGCAACGTCCTTTGCACCACTGACGGCGATCCTTGGAACTGATCCAAACTACTGGCGCGATTCCGCCCGGACCGCGAGGAAAGGGAAGAGGATAGTGTGGAAAGGGAAGTGGGGAAGGTGGAAGCAAAGATGGTCTTCCAGCGGTCGCGCATGACCTTGAGTCGCGCGCAGTGGAACCAGAATATGAAGATTCCCTGGAGGCCGATACATATCGTGAATATCCCCTGAGGATCAGTAACAAGCACATGATTCATTCAGGGTTAAGGGTGATATTAGGGCCTTGTGTGAAAAGTAGTACATTGATTGAAATATGAACAGTAAGGATTGCAGCAGGGCCGTCTTCAGCGCGTCTATGGAAGGTGCTTAAACTTGGAATCAAATTGACTATTTATCTTATTTTATTTTTGGTTAAATTTTGATGAGGTGAGCTAATGATCTGCATTTATTGGCACACCATGTTGTTTGTCGGGCTGGGGATACATGTCGTGTGTAGTCAGTTTGACTATTTGCACTTGTAGCTTATTGCATTTTGTATTTTTATGTGCATTGTTTGAATTACTTGTCCTTGTGACGAAACGAAAATTTTTATTTCTGCAAACCAATGATATTTCCATTAATGGTTAGCGAGACGCTGTGGTGTAGTGGTTAAGGCCTCTGACGAAGAGTCCAAAGACCGAGGTTCAAGTCCTCATGCCCTTAACTATGAAACCATATGTTACAGGCACTTTAGCAAGACTGTTAAACACCCAAGTGTTTCAAAAATTTTGATCCTTTGCAGCTTCGGAGGAAATAATTACCAAAAATACGAATATCTCGGCGGAATAAAATTGTATTTAATCAACCAGCAAAGACGAAAAAAAGAGGAAATTAGATGAAACGCACTTACAAAATTTTGAGAGGGCTCTGATCAATATTTTTTTGTGTGTACAAAAAAGAAACTCACAAATTTCCAGATTTTAAAATAACTTAAAAAAATATTTGATAATTTATTTATCTCACGTTGAAGACTCCCTCGACGACTTGCAGAGTGTTGTCGGTCATGCCTGCGTTGATGACCCCGAACGCGCTGAAGATCCACGGCACGCCGAGCAACACAAGCATGGCCACCGCACCACACAGACGCGTCCTCGTCGTCTTACTACTCGACGCATCTAACACACATTTACAGTCAAATCATTTATATAACGATCCTTGTTTCACATAAAAGTGTAGTACAAGATAGCAACATATCTAATACAAAGATACAAACAGTGTAGTACAAAATATCACCATGACTAATATAAAGATGAAAGATACAAAGATATTTGCATGACCTATGTCTACATTCCATTTTCAGTCAAATACATTGCCACCATCTCTCGCTTCAGGCCAAATGGCAGGTCTTTGGTGTCCAAATTCAACTATATATCAATCTACAGTACTACCGTAAGTTTATAAAAATATTAATTTTATCAATTCTGTGCTTGGTAGAGAACCTCATCCAATTTATAAGTGCTCCTATATTGTCTCATATTTAATAGTAGGTGAAAATGCTCTAACATTGTAATCCAACAGAAAAATACCACAGCCAGATCTATAAACAAATTGTTGAGTAGTGTACAAACTTGCTGATGACACGGGATTCTTTCTGAAGAGCACTCTCACAACAAGCGCAAAGACGACGAGATTGTGTACTATGATGAGACCCATCGGCAGAATCCAACCATAGTAGAGCATGCTTGACTTCAGCCTACACCTACATGCGTGTGCGAACAACATTGCTATTTGAAGCGATGAAATTTAGTGATAAATGAATTAGTTCTATTTAATTTCTTTCGCAAATACTCTAATTTTTATTTCAGGCAGCATTTGAAAATTTTTATATCGTGTCAAATTTTGTAACAAAAATAAAAATAGAACAATGAAACGATATATAAAACAAATAGCATTACAGTAAGTACATGGACATCTTCAAGCAACGCGCAGCTGTTATTTATTCTGATAATGAATACAATCTATTGAGTGTTGATATGTGAATACTGAGGAGCTTTTGCTCTGCATTTGTTATTCTTATAAACTCTAGAATGTTATCTAGAATTCATACTACATAATTATATATGAACAGACGTTCATTTTTGTCATTATATAATTTATGCATTTGCGTGTGTAGGTTATGATTCGTCACGAAAATGAGTTAAAGTTCTTGTCCAGTGTTCTGCCAAATGGAAGGTCCTTGGCGTCAAAATCTTCCACCCAAGCCGATCTTCGGCCCTTCTCTTCATCTCTGCATACGATTCCTTCTCAAGCAGGTCGTCTATCATCCCAATACGTGGCTTATTTGTGCTCAATTGCCCTCCATTTTTTCTTTCATCACATCTCCGAACAATCCTTCTTCTCTCAATACATGTCCAATCCAGCTTTAGGTGTCCAATCCAGCCTTTCTTTCTTCTAACTATCCATTCATTCATCCAATAAAGATCTTTAAAAGTAAAATGACAATCATTACGCGAGTCAAGAATAAAAATTGACGATCTCATGTCAGTATGTCCAATGGGTCATTTCAAGTCCACGGGTTTATGATTGAGGTCATTATTGAGGCGATTATTCACAATGTGAATGTGAATGTAAATCTAACTTGTCAAACGTTAACTCAACTCTAACTCAATCGTAACACCGTGGAATGGAAATGACCCAATGGCATCCCAACCTGAAGCTGCACTGGAAGTAATCTCCATCAAAGTTTGTGATGTCCACTGCGAGAGCGATCCCAACAGCCACTAAGGGAGCACCTACGCGTATGCAAATATTAGTCATCGTTTGGGTCAGAAATGTTTGGATCAGAAATGTTTGGGTCAGAAATGTTCCTCTTCAAGTTTATTTCGCTTGTTTGATAAAAGTCCTGACTAAAGGATGTCTTTCAAGGAAAATATTGCGTCTGAAGAAAATCATCTTGCCACTTTTGGAAGGAGAAAGAAGAATTTGTACCAGCCATCATGTAGGCCTACTGCTATTTAATGAGGTCAATTAACAAAGCAAAGTCCATGTCAACAGAGCTGGCGCCCAATCGATTAACAAAACAAAGTCTAACCCCAAGCAACCGCCGCCGCCTTCAGCACAAAGTAGGACGTCTGCGCGTGGAAGACGGCGACGAGCATGCGGTACATGTTGTGCGCCTCGACGCCGTTCCACAGCAGCGAGACGAGCACGAAGTAGTAGCGGAAGACGTTGGCTACGCGACAGCCGAGGCGCGTGCTCGCCTCTGCCTCGGCGACGTAGAGCACGACGTTGAGCGCGACCAGCGACGCGCACAGGTTGAAGAGAATGCGAGTAGGCACGCCGCGAAACGTCGACCTGTGTACACGAGCAGGCAAAATTTAAAATGCAAACCAATCAACTTTTTATAGTGCCCGCACACCTTTCGGTCAAAACGAAGAAAGTTTACCGTGGCGTATGCTTGACTGAATAAGCGCGGCACCGCTAGGTGTGCGCGCTGTCGGTCAAACGAACGAAAGCCGCCGTCGTTAAGGTCACTGTGACCTTAACAAAAAGAATGCTGCGTGCAGCATTCGTCGTTAAGCGATCATGACGTCATGTCTGCGCGCCGAGACAAACGACCGCAAGCAGTCGGCGGCTCAACGAATTCTCTATGGACATGAGTCTCTAACGACAAAACTTCCTTCGTTTTGATCGAAAGGTGTGCGGGCACTTTTAGTCGTCTAATCTGTTAATGCTCATGTTGGATTGAAAGGCAAGAGCTTACCTTAAGATGGCGTAGGATAAAATGGTGAGTACGAGGCAGACAAGGGAGACAGAGCGCAGCACCAGTCCTGTTAGGTACAGCTCTCGGTTGTATGCAAACCCCTGCAGGCGTCCAAAGAAACATCCTTTATAAAAGAAAAAAATTTGCAAAAAGATTATTATTTCAAATACCCTTAGCAAATATACAAGTAAACCATGTTTATGTCATCTCAAATAGCATACATATTTTTGCGGACTACAAGTCCCGGACATGATGATAAACTGTGTCTAACAGCCCTTCCCCTACTAAAACCTTTGGGCAGGTTGAATAGCAGGAAGTGCATTCGGATCATAATAGAGCGCAATGAAATACCGGGGTGCACTCATTCATCAATCATTTCAAAAGATTAAAGGTGGATTCTATAGACGTACCTCTGTTCAACCTTTATCTTTACCTTTGCTTAGTAGACAATTTAACTGCAGCCCATAACCGCCATTCAAAGAAACACTTCGTTTGGTTCATTAAAATTAATACACGACGTCATTAAATAAATATAACGTCATAGATTTCGAGCAAAATTATTTTAATCCACACTGAATTCATATTAACGTCATTATTTCTCTAAATAATTTTTTTTAGTTTTGTCATTTATAAACATATTGCTTGTTATTTCGAATGGCAGTGAAGAGCTACCGTTAAATTCCGTTCCTTAGCAAAAACTTTGCCGGGCATAAAGGAACGTCTATAGAATCCACCCTTATTACTTGTGCATAGCCTAGACTCACAGGTTGCAACAAAGTGCAACCTGTGAGCGCAAGTCTCTATAACGGTCGTTCGTCTATAGCGTATGGACTGATTATATTTAGAGCTCTGATTGAAACACCTACCAAGAAGACTGAAAGGTCTTGTATTTGCCACGACGGAGGTGTATGTGAAGGCGCGTAGCTTAAAGGTGTCTACAAATAACATAAAGACAAGACATATTGCTTCACATGTTTCTAGTACCGTGCATGGTACACGCTCTAGTGCACTAAAAACATTTTGGTACGGCAAACATTAAGTCTAATGACTACTTTTTTAATACAAGATATCTTTTACCTCTAGTGCCTGAGACTAACCGGATCAAAGCGGAACTGAGCGAAGAAGAGGAAGTACACCTTTTTATGCAGGGGCGAATATCCAGGATTTGTTGGTGGGGGTAGGATGAATATCTGTAGATCGGTACATGTTTACTCTATTTTCCCTCCAAATCGAACATCAAACTCAGGAGCGGGAGCGGGGGGGAGGCTGACAAAACTTTTGTCAAGTAACATGGCGACCTTTTATCAAATCCATGTATTGGAATCCATTTATGTACCAGACTTAAGTTACATTTCACCAAATCTTAAGCTTTTCTTCACTACATTTCATGCATTAATCATTTTTATTCTGCTCATTGTTACATATACCACTGTTTAGTCAACAATTTTCTAACAGCAAAATTTCTTTTTTATGTTGGTGGTAGGAGATGCATCCCCCCAACCCCCCCCCCTGGATCCGTTCTTTTCTTTATGCAACTGTTATTTTTAACACTTGACCACTTTTGCCCAAAATTTTCGCAACCTATCGGTAGGAAGACATCGGCCAGGTCCCTGACATAACATTCAACTGTGCCCGGCAGCCCTGCCCCTGCTGCCACCATTGGGCAGGACGAAGCGTTGTAGCCGAGTGATCTAAGTCGCTGGTCTCGGATTACCGTTGCGCCAGTTGTCCGTTCAAATCCCGGCAGCAGCAAATATTTTGAGTCGCGTCGTGCACCCTTTGCGCAGTATAAATTAGTCAGTCACAAGTGTTCAGCCTACCAAGCCTGTGTGGTCTAGTGATAACATCACTGGACTGCCGTGCTAGAGGTCCGGGGTTCAATCCCCGCTCTAGCTACACAAAGAATTCAATTTCTCGGCTTGTCAAAGTCTTCTAACCAGAGAGGGACTATAAACGGGTCTGGTGTCGTCGGTAGCAAAATCGACTGCCAGCGACGAGCGGTGGATGGAAATCCCTTAGGCATCGCTCTCCAACAAATGCGCTGACAAGATTCACAAACGAGACGCGTACCATCCATGTTATGAGCTGCGTCTATAAACAACCAGAGCAACAACAAATATTCAGCCTACCAGTCTACGGTGGAACCACCACCATCGACAATCAGCTAGTGCAATGGGGCATCACCTCTTTCCCGCAAGAGGTTACCACAACAGCAACAACTGTTTGCACTGTGAATACGAAAGAGCAAATGGTACTGCTACCGGTATGGCATAGATGACGATGAATCCGTTCGCGGTACAGTTACATCTGATCGTATCACCAGCGACCTCCAACAGCGTACAGCCGTCACGGTACCACAGATTGTTGGCTATGCCTACAGCACAATACAGTACCTATGATCTTACACTTGATTCGAAAACAAGAATGAGGCACGATGCAAGCAAAACAGCAAGCAAAATAACGAAGTGGCGGTGGAAATGTAAGCATATAAGCATCTCAGATAACGTAATCGAAACCAACTAGTGACGACTTACGTGAAGCGACTCGTCACTGATCTGACAACGTCTCTACCATGCTTCAATCAGAAAAGAATTTATTTAGTAGTACATGTAGGTCAGTAGAAGTTTTGTAGCAGTAGGCCTACTTTAAGAAGTTATGCGGCAGTGCAATTGTCAGCAGCGTTCGATTTAATGCCAAACTCAAATATTGTTGATCACATTAACAGCGATTCATTTGCTCTTCACAATGTCACGCATTTAATTTAGAAAGTTTCTCACAAAATACTCAGTAGGTTAGCTAATATAAAAATTCTGACGATAATCTTAGTAAAACAGCTCAATGTACCCTTTGAACTTTACCATTTAACGTGCTGCGAATACAGCTTGCTGTTGCAGTTTGTAATTGAAACTGAAATACAGCAGTGGTCTCATGTTGATAGCAGGCGCATCCGATAAAGAGCGACTAAATATTATAGTGCAGCAATAAAGCTACAATTTTTATTCATATAAATTTAATTTCTATACGAAATTTTAAATGCAACAGATAATGTTGATAGATTCAATCGATTTAAATTGAATACACGTTGCATAAAAAATTAGTTGAATAAATCATTCAATAAATGGAATAAATCGCTTCTTTCAGTGAAAGAATACTTTGTTGTAAAATAAACTAATATGCTATGCAGACAAACTGCTTAATAATAAGTTTTCTTAAATATGCATTAAAAATCATTTAGCTTGATCGACATAGCTGAAATATTAAACTAAATTGTTGTTTAAGACCTTTCCGAAGTCAGGATGTGTCAGAGTGATGATGAAAGATGGCGAACTTGAACTAGCGGTCGATTCAGCCTCATTACCCGCTGTCACCTCAAAGTAGACTAGAGGTCCATATACTTTCTTAGTCGTTAGCGGGGAATAAGGCACGCGTGTAAAGTCCGATGTGGATGGCACAGAGCTGGATGGTTCGAAGTCCAGTGATGACTCTTGCAATGACGCGGCATGAAACGTCCGCAACCCGTCCGTTATTGAACTGATTCTACTCGAATCTTCTGTCACTGCATCGGGCATCATTGTTGAGTTAAATGTTGCTGCAACGGAAGACATTCCCATGTCTTCCGAACCGTTGAAGCTGGAGTTGGATGCTGAGCTTATATTGGGGATGTTTGTGGTGATCCAAGCTTCGCTTAAGTCGTCACTAGTTGGTTTCGATGACGTTATCTGAGAGTCATCAAACAATGGAAAGAGCAGAGCGTCATCCGCTTGCACGTCTTTAACCGCATACGTGACTACATTTCGGAATGTTGTATCTGAAATGCATCACGACATTTTCTATAGGCGCAATACACAAAAGACAAGTGGCTGTAATTTACTGGGTTTTTCCCAGATTGCCATAGTACATAGTATATATATACTATATATATATTATATATACTATATATATATGGTATATTACTACATATACTATACCAATCGCACTTGCAAACGACAGTAATTTCTATTAAACTTATGACCGGTGAAAAAATGACAAATTTGGTTTGCGATAGGTTATATTTAGCAGAGATTTCTGCCTTTGAACTCCGATGCACACGATTTGCTTTCAAAAATTACCAGTAAACTAAAAATACCGGTAGGTTACCAGGTGAAAAAATTGACAAATTTGATTTACGATAGGTTATATCATGTAGAGATTTTGTGCCTTTGATACTATATTGAGACGCGTTGCAAATGTATTTCACGTCAAAATTGATGTTTTTTGTATGAAAAAAAAATTGAATACATAACCGAATCGGTAATTGAGTATAAGTTACGGTTATCTATAATATATTACAGTAAATATCCTATCTTAAATTGCCATGTATTATAATAGTCGAGAAACCTCGTCCCGCGCTTTATGATACATCGCATGTTACGCCACAGTTGACAAATTTATTAAAAGAGAGTAGAATATCTCTTCCTGGTTTATCATTGATACGACACCCCGAAAAACAACAATTTCTTTTCGCATAAGTCAAACAGCAAAAGTGATAAGCTTATCTGCTGCTGTCAGCCGTAAGGGGTCATTCACATATCACGTAACGCCAAAAATGTCATTTTTTACTCCATCTACCCACCCCTAATAGCGGCTTATAGCGCCGGGCCAGACTACCCTATTTGTCTGCTGCTGTACAGTCGGCGTTAAACAATGCTTACTCGCAGAAGTCAGCATTTCAACCTCTGCCCAGGTGTCGCTGCTGTCACCAAATGGAAGTCTGAAGTAGTTCTCCGTGATTCGCGTGGCGGAGAATCCGTAGAGATTTTGTCCTGGGTAAACGATATCGTCCGATGGGGAGTTATCGGAGTTATCGCGAAGGAGTAGCTCTTGACTCGCATGCACATACCTGGTCAATTGTGAACAAAGATATTGAAGTAGAACAGAGCGCTATTTAAAAAAAATTAGAAAACAAAACAGAAAGGGGCTGTGGTTTAATGGTTATGGCTTTGGACAAGGAGTCCAGAGGATGTGGATCCAAGTCTCCTCGCCGGCCACTATGAAACCACGCATTAAAATTAAAGTTTACTTAAATTTCTCTACTGCACTCCACCTTAACGGATGATTATTTGCAGAGCTGACGAACTTAGACCACCTTTGCCAATGGTGCACGAAGTGACTCGAAAATCTTTGCCACGGCCGGGAATCGAACCGACGCACTGTCGAGCCCGTAATCTGAGCTCCATAATTCAGCAAGGCTGTTAAACACACAAGTGTCGCTAGCTGCTTACCCCGTGCCAGATAATTATTTATTTAAGCTGACGTCAGGAAGGGCCACTTTACTGCACGAAGAGCTAAAGAAAATGAAAACAGCGCCATCTTGTAGATCCACTTAAAAAAAAACCAGTATACTGGTTAACACATACTCTACAAAACGAGGATCCTCGCTCCAGGCACGCTCAAACAAATCCGTGTCCAGGAGAAGGTCGCTGACGTTCCACAAGATGGCGGCACTCTCGCTGAAGCTGACGTTAGGGCTCCAGCAGCGCTGCGTCCAGAGCAGGATCGTGTCGACCATGCTCGCGTGATCCGCGTCAAAGACGGGGTCAGTGGGCCGGGCGCTGCGGATCACGATTAGGTCAGTCATGCCGTCCAGCACGACGGCACAGGACCTGTTGTCTCTCATCGTCAGCACGCCGCTCGTCTGTTTGTCAAGTAATTTAGTCCGAAAGAAGCGCCATCAGTGCATGATACAATTGAGTCAAAACGGAATATCCCCAGATTCTGGGCAAATCATCGACTCTGTTTGGTTGTTTGTTTGCTTGTTTGTTTGCTTGTTTGTTTGCTTGTTTGTTTGCTTGTTTGTTTGCTTGTTTGTTTGCTTGTTTGTTTGCTTGTT
>JAQIWG010007783.1:0-12006 GCA_034695025.1 Chamaedrilus cognettii | reverse complement strand
ATGGTGCCCATCACCATTACGTTCAAATAGTGGTGGTGCTCGAGCACCACCGGCACCATAGGTAACTACGCCTCTGTTTACCGGCCTCGCGCCTTCCGTTGTTTGTATTTAGTTGCGCGTTATCAAATCTTGAAATGTTTCCTGCTCACAGTGAACATCGTTCTGTGTCCATTGACGTCGCGTACCATGTACGTTGGTCCCGCGATACAACAATTATTATTTGAACCCGACTACGGCCGCAGCGATTTGGCGCCCAATAAAACGCTGATGCGAGAGCTCAGAGCCAGAGCTTGATTTGTTTGATAACTGGTAGCTGTTGTAACGCGTTGTTTCATAACTAGGCCGTAGGTCCATCCATGCAGGCATATCGCTGATGAATTATTGTTTCATTATTACGCTGCGGGCGTACAGACCGTGTATTTCTCTGGATGAAACGCGCTGATCTAGTGCTGCAATTTGTTCATTATATAGACGTGTTCTACCAGAAATTCCATTTGATATAAATATATAATAATAGTGAGTTTGAGGGAGAAGGGGAATGCGTCAGAAATTGGCAACCATCCAGCTGAGCAGTGACACCTTCCAACTGTAGGCTACCAGTCACACACAATACCTCGCAGTGGCGGGATGACGGATGCCTGTTATCGGACGACGGTTCATGTGTATGAGATGATACAGCGATTAAAACGACGCTCGCACACCTAGCGGCGTGTCGCGTCGACCTTCAGCACAATGTTGCACAGTTCACCTACTTCGCACCGTCACAGCAGGGGGGCTGTGACAGGGGCAGCTATTGGGGGAGAGGGGGGGAATAGCCTCCCGATGATAAATAACTAAAGTTGTGCTGGTCTTGCATTCCTCCCTTGTATTTAACCGACACGGATTTGTAACAGACAGATAAATTATGTCGTCAGTGAGACTGGTGTTAATTTGCGTCTTTAAATTGTGTCAGTTTTGCTGTGTTCAATGCGTATAACGTGTGAATTCTGTTTCATTTAAACACCAATTGATGTTTAAGGCAGCTTATCCGGTGTGACGTGGGCGCAGCCATCAGTGCATTATATATCCAGTGGACTTGATGCTGTGCCCAGCATAAAGATACGTCGATGATATCTAGGTGATAAATGATGATCCAGATACATGTACATCGTCATGGTGACTCAGTGCAGGCTAATTGAACACAACCAAAGATATGCGATCAACAACAGACAAGACACCCTAATAGATGCAGCTACGCGTTGCCCGCAGGCGGTGCGATGCAGATAGACAGCCTGACAGCGGACGGGCCCCTGGTCCCCCGGGGCTCGACCCTCACGTTCCGCTGCCTCGTGTCTCGCATGGACACCAGCCGCTTCGTCCAGTTCGGCAAGCTGCTCCCCACCAACCACGCCGAGCGCGTCGTCTTCACGACCAACACGAACGTGGAGGCTTCCATCAGAGACCTCGAGCGCTACTCGGTGGACGCGAGGGAGCGCGAGGGGACGACTCCTTGGTGGGGGAGAGACGAGGGGGAGGGGGAGTTCCTTGACTACGACTTCACGCTGCGCTTTGAAGGCGAGTCATGAGTAGCATGCAGCAGTGGCGCCCCGTTGACTTTAAGCCTATAGAGCTTTTGCAAAGTTGTGCCTGTGTTAGCCTATTTGATTAAAAATTATGTGTAGAAAAGAATTTGCTAATCTTTTGCGAAAGGCACTTTTTGCTGATTTTATCTCATATTAATTCCATACCATGTTAAGAACAGTACTAGCGATTTCTCGATAAACTGTGTAGCCAATAGTTATGAGGGCGTGTGCAATAAATTATTACAGCATAAAGGCGATGAGTATAATTACCGCTATACTTGCATGCAGACGTGCGTCTCGAGGACGCGGGGGTCTACTTCTGTTCCATCCCCTCCCTCAACGTCACCGAGTTCATCGAGGTCAATGTTTTTGGTGAGAATCTCTTTCTTCTACGGTTCACATAGTTTGGTGTCTTCTACCAGCGCCAGATAGCCTGTATTTCAATGCTAACCTCTAACTAGACAACGAAAGAAAATACTTCCAATCTTTACAGTCATGATTTTTATATATTATTATTTATATTGTTGTTGCTATTTTGGTCCGTGCACTGCTTCGCATATAGGCGTGTACAAAATGGTTCTTGTCGTTATACCTGTTTGACTTCAGCAGACATAAATTTTCTATTAGGCCTCTTTGGTTGGCCGCTGCTGACTCCGTTTCTCTGCTCTCTGATTGGCCGCCGCAGCTGACCCGGAGAGCGTGAGTCTGTACGTAGACGACGTTGAGGTCTCAGACCGCGCCCAGGTGACCTTCAAGGGCGTGGGTCTGCACACGCTGCGCTGCACGGCCAGGGGCACTTACCCCCAGGCCGTCTTCAGGTTCATTCTCGGCCCACCCGGACCGGGGGCGGCTACCGGGGGTGGGTAGTCACTGTCCGCATTCAGCGTCAATGGTCAATATTGACATGATATCATTGAGGGTCTTTTAGGCAATGAGATTAATCTTGACTTTGTCTTTTTTTCAAGCTATTTTAAAGTTGGTGCTGCTTTCTAACGCTGTTGTGTGAATTTAGATAAAGCAAAACCCATAAGAAATTAATCATTGATGTTGAAATGAGTATTTTAATAAAAAATGATACAAACATAAAAATTAAATAATTTTTATTGCCTGAAATTGAGCTATTGTGTCATTATCATTGTGTCTAACTTAGCGAGTCTTAAGCTACATTTAATTTTCATAATGCTGCACACTGTGCCATAATATTAATAAATATTAAATGATGCACAAATCAACATGCAAATCAATATGCAAATGATGCTGCAGAGGGTGAGGATCTAACACAGGAGGACGCGCACGTTACGTCACACCGCGTCACTACGCGCGCGCTCAAGTCCTCGCCGCCCTTCCTCGCCCACACCACCTACACCACGACCGCAGTGGTGCGGGGGGTGCAGATTGACTACCTGGCCACGGGGCGCCCCGTCACCTGCGTGGCCAGCGTGCCGGGGGCCCCTTCCTCCTCCTCAATGGCGGGACAGCGCGCCACCAGCTTCATCCCCGTCTTCACTGGATGTGAGGGGGCATGCGCATGAAATTGTTTTGTTGCTTAGATGAGATTGCACCAGAAATATCCAGTGGTTGTGAATGTCATGGATCAAAGTCACAGATCGAGTGACATTACCATGTTCACCCGTTGTTGCTGGTTGTCATCTTTATCACTATTATTTTTGGAAAAAAAGTTTTGCAACCAATTATAATATGAGTATTGTTTTTTATGTATCAAGCGCATTTTTTTTAAAAGATAAAATGTGAAAATATCAATCCTAAAATATAAAATTCTATAAAATTAGCAGAATATGCCTGAATAACAATTCTATATAATCAATTAAAAAGTTGCTTACCCGTTTTGGATAATTGATTTCTTTCGTTTGTTTTGCGTGTGTGAATGTGCATTGCGACACTTCTGTGGTGAATAAAATCTATTTATAGCCGCATGGCTGCAGGGGCGCCGGAGTTTTCCTGCAAGCGTCAGATTGTGTCGAGCCCCCTCGAGCCCCACGCAAGTGTGACATGTGTCGTACGAGCTCGCCCATTGGTCAGCGACATTTTTGTGTACTACTACGATCAGCCGGCGCCGCCCACGGCCACGCCCCCTTCAGCCTCAACAGCCAATCACGTCCATGATGACGTCATGGGCGACGAATCAGCGGAAAATGACGTCAGCGCGGAATTGAAGATGCACATGTTGTACCCGCGCCCGCCCCCGGTTAAATCCGGCGGGGTGCCGGGGCCCGGGGGGGCGACAGGGCGTACGGATAGGTCGTCGAGGCTTGATGGAGATGGGGGGGGGCAGGGGGCCGGCGGGGGGAGCGCGGGGGGGCGAGGGAATGGATCGGTCAGCTCGGAGGGGGGGCAGGGGGAGGCGGGGGCACACTCACATGTGATCGCACGCCAGGTATGCATGTGATGATATCGATCGCGATTGTTTTCAGTTTGTGTTGTCATAATGATTCACATGATGATTCACATGATGATTCACATGATAATTCACATGATGATTCACATGATAATTCACATGCTGATATTATTTTCTTTCATTTTGAATAATCAGTGTCTGATGAAAGAGAAAGTTAAAAAGACGGTTCGGTAATTCTTATCCCTGAGTTCATCTTTACTTGATTGCTATGCAGATTAGTATGATGTTTTGAAACCATAAGTAAAGAAAATTTAGAGCAAAAGAAAGAAGGAATCAGTAAAAATTAATAAAAACACGTGTAGCTGGCAAAACGTAGTTGAAATTTTAGTGCAACATGCAATTCTAACAGAAGTCATATGTTTGCTGATAATGTTTAATGTCAATAGATTTAAAATCAGTTTTGACGTTTCAAGAGTTCACTGGTTTGCGCGCAACGCTGATTGATCTGTTTGTGGTTCAGGTGAACAACGAGACGACAACGGTGACGCTCAAACTCAACACGCGAGAGCCCGACGCGTACCGAGACTACTACTTTGTTGCGTCCAACACTTATGGGACCGCGACACACGTCCTTACTCTCGTACAAGGCAAGAACCACTCCTCTTTAAATGCAACGCTTATTCGTAGAGGAAGAATAGTGTCTGCTGCTGAAACAGACTCTACACTAATTATTAGTAGCAGGCCGATTCTTAAGCCTATGTTTCTTCTGTTTCTGTATTTTCATCAAGGAATTTTGTGGGCACATAACTTTAGCGTTTGCATTTGATTTGCGATAAAGTTTGGACTTCAATGCACATAAGTTCATAGGTAGAGCTACATTGTGTTTCCATCCATTCATTTCAGTCTTCGTTTTTCACCTTGTTGATTGAAAAAGGATTAATATCAGGACTAATTTCATCACATTTGCTTTGCACTAAGTCTATCTTATGAAATGTCAACTATAGTTATTTGTTATGTATTATGCAGCATTGTCAAGGACAATATATTGATCAAATTTTAGAATCTAAGCCTTGTTGTCCAATTATTGCTGGGTGTATAATGCGTGTGTATCCGTTGCTGCAGACCCCTCGTACGCTGCGCTAACGTCAGGGGGGCCTCCCGCTCGTCACGCACATCAGTGGTCCTTCCAAGCACTGCTCCCCCTATCGCTAACAGTTCTCATGTCAGTAGAAGCACTGATAGGGGCTACCTACCCCCCAAGGGTCGCGAGTACCCCAGGGGTCAGCTCGTTTGAGTGGATGAGAAGGCGACTTGGTGACCGATGACTTGTGTCGGACAGTGTGCGCGTCAGCCGCTAACTCGCTTGAATTGTTCTTCTTTTGTTGTTGTTGTTTTTGTTGTTGATTTGTTGTTGGTGTTGCTGGCAGATACAGTTTACCTCAACGTTACAAACTAGAAACCTGCGACTGTGAATAATTTCAATTTCTCCTGGGAGGTGACTGCATGCAGTAGCTTAAACTTCCGTGCGCACGTGTTATACTAAAATACACACAGCTGATCCGTGTGGATCGTGTAATTTGCATGTGTATAGGTGGTGTCCGCTTTTCGATTCCGAATATGGTGATGAATAACGATTGTCGATAGCATACCCAGCAGGAGATAATCTTGTTTGTCGTATAATCCCAGTGTAGCGAGTTGTGAACAAAGGGAGATGCGGAGAGAAATGAGTGTGACATTCTCAATTTGCCATTGTTTCTGTTTTCTATTGCGTGTGTTTAAGGCAGCAGCCGTTCTGTATATTGCTATCTGCGGCTGACAAGTTTGAACTTTTGTCGTAAGATGTCGCGTTGCTTGTTAATGCGGCATAATTGTGCGCGGACTAAGGTTTGACTTGTGTAGTGCGTAATGTGCATAGGTGTTGCACTTCAACCTTCATCATGTCTTTAGTTTAGTTTGTCCCTTGTGATGATCAATACTGTCAAGACTGGGCCAAATTGACACGGGTAGCGGCATGACTGTATGTATTTGTAATAATTGAAAACTTGTGTACAGTATAATAAAACTGCCAGCGTTCCTTTTCCTTCATTAGTAGGTCTACTACAACAATCATCCATTGAAAAAAGAAAAATCGAAAATGAAAGCAAATGAATGAAAATTAGCGTAGTTTCATTAATTGAGCGATTAAATGTACGCTCATCGATCCGATCTTGTAACTGACACTCCTTGAATGCAAACTTTTTTTTTTGCAATAGTAGTTACTATATATACTTGAAAATGTAAACATTGTAGAGCAACTTTACGATAGTAAGTAAAAAATTAAACAAAACTAAAAGCAATACGTCTCTCTAAATAGAACACCGAGGCAATTAACAGAAATAAAGCACAAATTAACCTTTCAAAGCGAACAATATTTTAGCCATAACTCGCTTAATATAAAATTGAGCGCAGTTTGTTCATGAACGCATAATTATATACTAAAAACAACTAGGGAGCTATTTACAGAATATCAGACAGAAAGCATAACAATCAAAGATGTTGCCTTGTCAAAGTTTTTAATGAGAACTTACTGATACAAACAATGATTTGAGAAAGAACAAAAAACGAACATTCTTTGTAAGAAATCACTGTTAACGGTGCACACAGGAATGGTGCGTAAAACCACACTGCAATTCAAAAATTTTCACTTTAAAAAAAGCAAGAAATCTCACGTACCACTCCACATTCCAGACGTCAAAATATTGCTTATCGCGCTAACTGTATCTCACACAACAGGACACATGTAGCAACTAAAACATATTGCAAGATACAAGAATCCAATGATAACAATAGGACAGTGCATTGCACTACTTGGCAGATCTATTTTGCGGAGAGACAAAAGCGTAGCGAATTAGCCAATAATTGAATCCATTAAAATGAATATCAGCAAACTACAAGCGTCATGTACTCGTACAAAATCTGTTCACACCATAAATGCAAAGCGCCATTTGTTAGGCAGTCATCAACTAGCACCACATTATCGATTGCGTCACACTGATTGCAATCAATAAAGCTCTGTCATCGCTGTACCTATACCCATAGAGCGTATTTTGTCTGTAAAGTCATATCATTAACGATCATCAAGTCAATTATTGACTTTTGTGATGCAGTAGTGTACTTCTGCATTTTATAAATGACAGCGCATGTCTGTCATGTTACCAATAAACGATTACATAAAGTTCTTATCTACATTAGTATTCAGTATTCTGCAAAAAAGTATAGTTCTAATAATTAGGTCAATGAAAGCCTTTCGGTGGGGCAGGAAATGAGCCACTTTCCTCATCATCAAACGCCTCTGCGAGATTCTCATCCGATCGCTGTATGTTACCCTGAGAGCTGCGTGGAGCCGACCCGAGGTCAGCCTGCAGCTGATGCCTCCTTTGCCGCTCCAGGGCCTTCTCCGCGGCGATCTGGGCTATTTTAGCCCCTGCCTGCAGAGGGGGAGGGGCTTGTTGCCTGATTGACACCTGGCCACCTGAAACACGCTCGTCGCCAGCCGTCTCCATATATCCGTCCTTGGTCCGAGTGGAAAGACTGTCGCTAGATAATTGGATGGAAGAACTAGAGAGAGAAGTTGGTTTTGACTGGCCGAGGTCGGTGAGCGACGAGCGCATCACGCTGTAGTGCTTGAGGGCGTCCTTAGCGAGCGTCAGGTAGTCCCCGCCCGGCGGTGGATCGTTGAGTTCATCCACTGACAGCCGCCGGTCCACTGTAGGACTCTGGTCTCCTGGACCCTGGTCCCTCAGAGGCTTCTTAGCGAGCCAGGCGCCTTGTGCAGGACTGTTACCCACAGATGAACATGCTGATGTATCGAGAGCTAAGTTCACTTGAGGCACTGCCGCACTCCTCACTTCAGCACTCCTGTTCTGCACTGCTGCGCTCTTGGGCAGCACTTCTGCACTCCTTGTTTCAGACCCATCCTCAACAATCTGACGACGCTTCAGCAGCGCCAGACTCAGCTGATCCGTCATCGGGTCTGCCGACCCCAAAGTTGGGGGCGGTAGCCCCCCGGAAATACTCGGGGGCGGTAAAAAAAAACCGGAACGCCGCGGCGCAGCCCCCGAAAGTTGCTCAGTCTGTGAGTCTGATGCGCCTGCAGCGTGAATATCCATCGTGGCGTAACCAGCGTCCGAAAAATCGGGGGGTGGCGGAGGTGGAAGGTTTGGCGAATTGAGGGGGCGATGTAAGTCATAATGGGGGGATGTAAATTTTGGCGGGGGAGGTGGGGGAAGGTCGTCAAAGGATTCAACTGAGTGATGGACGACTGGTGGGTGTGAGGAGGAGAGGGGTCTGGGGAAAACCACGAGGGGCTTTAACCCCCCACTGCTCTGCAGGGGGGCTTTGGCTAAATCTGTGGGAAAATAGACAAGCAGTAGTCATTCAAATGAAAACATGTCAAGAATTGAATGGTGTGTCAATGATATCAACAAGAGAGTGTAGGGGCACTGGACCAATTCACAGGGTCGCCGAGGCGCAGCTGACTGCACTCAAAATAGAACAATATCTCCAGCAATAGATAATAACGGTCCATATTTCTACTACAAGGTGTAGTGCTGCTGTTGATAACATGCAGGATCAGGTACGGGCTCTTTAGCCAGCAGCCTAGATATTACATGGGCATGTATTAATCTGCATTGTTAGTCGGTCACGGTGTTGGGTTGTACATATGTACCACACAGGCCTGCGGCACGCAACGCAGAAAACTTGCCCTGTTCTGTAGGGCATACACAGCATCATAGTGCAGCGTAACATGACAGCTGTATAGAAAGGAACTGCACACCAGTGATTTAGTAGCGTTTCACAAGAGCCGCCAGCCAAGGCGTGAGCTACATACTGTCGGCTATAGTCTGTAGGTGTAGAAAGGCCACTTTGCAACATTCACAACAAAGCGTTAAATCTCAGACATGCTGCACTGTAGCAGATTGCAACTTTAGGACCGACCGCGAAAAACTAGGCCCGATCGGTTGTAAGCCTTTAAGTTGTAAAGGCTGAACGTAAACAAGATCTTTAATTGAAGTCGCATGCTTATGAAACGCATCATTAATACCTCATTGATTTTGCTGCATTGCAGTGAAGAAAAATGATGAAAAATACTTCAAAATAGCGCCATACCAGACAGACTCGTCGAGGCTCGCTGCGTGTCGAGGAGGAGGCTGGAGTGAATGCTTTGCTAAGCAAAGTCGCAAAGTCGCAAAGTCGCAAAGTCGCAAAGTCGCAAAGTCGCAAAGTCGCAAAGTCGCAAAGTCGCAAAGTGCATTTTAACTCAAATATCTGACTAGGGGTTTATAATTTTAAAATTCCTAAAGTTTCACTAAGCTTCTAAATAGTAACAACACGTACCTTCCTCGTAACCAGTGGTCAGTACATCGATCGAAGAATTGCGATTGGTTCGTGGCGGCGGCGGGGGCGGAGTAATCCTGGCAGGCCCCTCCCCTCCAGCTTGCAGGATATTATCGACCAAACTGAAGGTGTGGGACTTTGTTTCCTCGCCCCCTATGCCAGAACCGCACCGTTCTTTGACCCCCCCTCCCTTGATATTCCATTGCTTAGGACTGATATCTGGCATGACCTTTGCCCCTGGGGTGTTTGACCCCTGAGGGTTGACCCTGGGTTCATCAAGCAGGTCGTCTGATGATCTGGTTTGTCTGAGAATTCCATGTCTCGGCTTCATTGATTGGTCGTTCGTCGGTGACCCGACGTGACCCGGATTGAGATCAATGGAGGCTCTGAGGCCCTGATTGGACAGTCTGTGAACCATGCCCTCTTCTGATTGGTTGCGACGAGCAGGGGGCGGGGGCGTGACTTTCTGCTTAGGCAGAGTTGTCGGCTGTCCCGAGGTCTCGGTGTTACCTGAGCAAATTTTCCAGAATTTAAGATTGAATATAAATATCAGTCAAATATCTGTATTTATCTACACAATATATACAAAATATTAGTACTATTAAATTGTTCTGTTTTAATGAATTTTGAACTAATTCTTCGCTAAACGCAGACAAGCGATACTATAAAACTATGCTGTCAAAGTGCATCATGAAAAAATGCAAACACAAAGACATAAATAAAATTTTAAAACAACAAACAGAATAAAAATATAAAATCAAACAGCCTACTCTTCATGCTCTGCACATTGGCTGTGATGACCCCACGCCTCATCGACGGGACCCCACTCACCCCCCCACCACTCACCCCCCTGCTTGGCCCCGTCATCCGTCGGGCACCGGGAGGGGACTCCCGAGGGCTCCCTGACCCTTCCACTGCCAGGTCAGGGGTGCTACCATATTGGCCATGTGAGGAGGGTCTCTCGAAAGTGCCCAGTCTGCTTGGGCTGCCGTCTGGCCTGATATTTGAACCCACACCGGGGGCTCTGCTTGGACTCGTACCGGCAACCCTCACTGGTACTGTGGTTCCGATTCTGATTCTATTGGTGGGACTTCCTTCCTGGACTTTAATCTGATCCACATCCTGGAATTTATTCTCGGAGGTATCCAGTGATCTGTATGCAGCTACATTGGGCGTTCTCTCCGAGTTGGCGTCACTCTGCTGCCTCCCTCTTGAGCTAAACATCCCTCCCCTCTCGTCCCCCGGTAACTGGATCTGATGTGAGATGCGCGCAGATATTGAATCGTGTGGGGGGCTGGATAGGGAGGAGGTGAGAACTGCGTGTTGAGTGGGGGACTGGGTCTGAAAGGGTGGCGCGTGATGGTAGGGGGGCAGGGATTGGTAATTAGCTGGGGGCTGATACCCCACTCGACCAGCAGAGGGTTGATAACTTGGTTGATTGGAAGGTGTCTGGTACCCCAAATGACCGGGAGAGGGTTGGTACCCCGCGTGACCTGGTGGGGGTTGGAATGTAAATTCAGTTAGTGGAGTGAATCGCTGGTTGGAGCTGCGAGTGGAGGCAGTCTGGTTGGTGACCGGCAGCGCTGCTGCTGCTGCTGCTGCTGATGCTGCAGCAGCTGCTGCTGCTCGGTGCTTGCTGCGCAGCAGAGAGCGATAAGCAAGCTCGTCAGGCAGTGAGCTGTGTGTACTCTCCTCATACCCATCCAGTGATCTGTCCAGCGCGTCTGCAGCAACAACACACCAGTTGCACACGATACCCAAATCACAAAAGAATGGCAATGTTAATCTTTCTGTAAATCGTCACTTCGTTACTTTCTGACATACCAAATTCTAAAAATCGTCTCGCGCGCTTGTTCTCCCACCCCAGCATTTTTGCTAGGTTTGCCCCTGATGTAAATTAGCCTAATATATACAACAATAGACCAGTCAGTTTGAGGGCCAGTTGTTCAATCGAGAGTTATTTGAACAATCTCAGACCTCATTTAGAACCACCAATAATAGCGTGTTTAAATTAGATCTGAGGTCTAATTTACATGATCTGGTTTTGGTTGTGACTTCATTTTTATTCTGTAATGATTCAAAACCAAATCACCCTTCATTGAACAACTGGCCCTTGACAAACACAAGATTGATGAGTGAAAGATGAATGGATGGGTTGTACCGAGTAGTTCGAGGCCCCTGCTCTGCACTCGTTCGTTCTTCCTGTCTGCCGCTCCGCGTGACGTCACTCGACTCACCGGCTCTGCGCACACCCCGCCGTCTGCACCCGCTGCAACCAGACACTCCAACACTGAGCACTGGAACCTTTACTATCAGAAAAAGTGAATAAATAAGTGCTCTCATCGCTAGTAAACATAGTAGTGGCATAACTCATGAAATTGAAGATCCATCAGTTGATAAAGTTACATTTCACATTCAACTAGGCTGACTTCAATCTATTGAGCTGAAATAAGATGTTGAAATGCAAATTGGAATGGTTAAACTAACTGTCTCATACTATGCCTAGGTACTTCACAGCACCTACCGGTTGGACTCGCATCGTCGGAGTCAAAGGAATCTGAAAGCAACATCGGCATGGTTTACACAACGTTATCAAAGGCCACAACTTGACACAGGAATAAACTACAAACCCATTATCACTAACAACTTGCGCTACCATCACTAACAACTTGCGCTACCATCACTAACAACTTGCGCTACCATCACTAACAA
>JAQIWG010007782.1:0-12007 GCA_034695025.1 Chamaedrilus cognettii | reverse complement strand
GGGGGGGGGAAGGAGGTGCATCGATCCCCTCTCATCCCCAAAGTAAAATCGCCCCTGATGCGGACCGGTGTACTGCAGCGTGCTAACGGAATACTGCAGTGGTTAAAGTGGGACGGGTCCCGCCGGGTCTCAGACCCCCAATCTTAAATATGAGATCCGGCACCTAAAGTGTGGGACCCGTCACAGTTTAAACAGCATTATGATCACGTGACATGCTTGAAGTGTATATTTCACGATAGATGGCTGTCTTTAATTATAAAATATTATTATATTATGCACATAATATCGTTCACAATATATTGCATAATACAAAATTGACTATTTATGCGTGGGACTTTATTTGCCTTTGGTAAATTTTCACAAATTTGACATACTCAATTCTTTTAATATAGGACCCCCATCTCCTATTTTTCACTTTAACCACAGCGGAAGAACGATGAGCTGATGCATTGACCGGGCTCGCTGAGGAACGTAAAGCAGTCTGTGGCTGCATACTGTATACTTCTTTAGTGATGAGGCGTATGCGTAGGCCAGGCCAGGAAAGGGCTTGCTGCTTCGACCACACTTCATGTGAAGCAGTTTGGGATCAGTGCGAGGAGCGACTGTCTCAATTCACGAATGAAATGTTTTCTGATACGGGAAAACTTTATGACAGTATTATTCTGACCCTAACTCTCAACCTGGTTAAAACTGATGTAGCCTAATGGTAAAAAAGTTGAATGAGCGATAATAAGGACTTAGAATCTCTTTAGATTAATTTAGAACACATAATGTCATGTACAAAGCATGTCATAATCATCTTCGAAAATTATTCGATGATGATTATGACATGCTTTGTACATGACATTATGTGTTCTAAATTAATTTCAAAAGATTTTAAGATTCAAGATTTTAAAGTTAAATTATTGAACTTTATAGATTACTAATAAGCTGCAGCTAACATGAGTATAACACTTCCTATACCGAAAAGCTGCACGATAACTTGACTATCCAAAGTAAAGTTATACGCCCGGTCTGCGTGTTTCTCAAATAAAGTAGGCCTAAACTTTTGACGCAGAGTTTTTGAAGTAGCTGTCTACGACAGGCTATTCTAAGCTCTCACAGCCTCAATGCGAATACGGGCTGATGTTCATCGATAGTTCAATCCGAAATTTCGAGAATAATATCACCAAATCCATTCCTCCAACATTTCGTTAAACCGCTCTCAATTGGCTTATACCCATCCCAGCCTGTATTACACTACGTTACTGCAGTCGAGCGAGGCCTAGTCCCCGGATGCAGTTCAAGATGTCCGCAGCATCCTGCCCGCTCTTCCCTCGATCGATCCGTGATCTACTACTAGGGCGGGAGCTGTTTAATCAGGAGCCAAAGGGCGTTTCACCGTCCGGTGAAATCAAAATAGGTCCCAGTCATAGGCTGCGCGAGGCTGTGCATAAAACGCAGTTGGTTTTTTATTTTCAGCGGAAGCTCACAAAGGGATGAGTCAAAAAGTTAACGATGAAGCAGACGCGAACGATTTCACGCACGAAAGCGCGTTGATTGAAATTGCGGCAGATTGAAAAATAACTCCGCAACACTATTGTCTTCATCGCTAACCAAAGCGTCCAAGTTGGTTAGTTGTATTCACCCGCTTTATCATTTTGCACTTTATCACATCGGCAGTTGCTGTAGCTCCAATGTAACTACAGCCGTTACTGTGATTGCCACTTGATTCGTTTATAATGATTCTGTACATTTTTTGCCCATGCGCTTGATCCAATAGGCAGGTTTACACGACACCACGATGCATTGCATATTTGTTAAAATGACATAATGCCAAATTATCGCTCACGATCATTCGTCAGCGGACGGTTACACGGTCAAACAATTACATGCATCGTGTTTTGAGCTGTGATAAACAGTCAGCTGTCATAGAGCCAGCTGTAGCAATCTCAGAGTTTAGATACATTGTACTTTAGGCCTAATAGGCCTATATGTAACGCCAGGCTCAAATGAAGCTAATTAACGTGTAGGCAGTCGATTTATCTTTCTAATTGGCTCCAATTACGCGTCTGCAGGTCCTGTAAGGGACCCGTAAGTCCCGTATACAAGAACGGTAAAAATCCCCAGCTCACCAAAACCGCGACTTCAGTCTCGGGAGAAATATGTTACCGTCTCGTCGTCGACAAAGGCAGGGCTAATATATCTGGTCTGTTGGAACAGCGCACTTCATGTGTGAATAGAGCAGCCAACACGCTGGCTTTGAGAGCCAATTGACTATCAGACCCACAGATAAAAGTGCCAATTTTTTGCTAACGGAACTTAATTTTGGCACTCCATGGAGGTGCGACCTTTTCTGACGCCCCCCCTCTTTACAGCTAACTTATTATGTAAAAAACAACGAATTGTTTCGAACGTTGTCCATTAGGCTCCATTACTTTCGCTTTGAATAATGGCGATATAAAAAATGGCAGCATGTAGCCGTAGCCGCGATCGATATCCTAGGCACACACCATCATCGTTGTACGCCAACACGCTTGTACAACGTCGGCTACGTAATACGTGCGACCACAACGCGCGCCGACTACACGGTGCGGTACAATGTCATGCTGCATGCTGTAGCTCATTTAGCAACTATTAATCGTTGAAACTTGAATGCTTTGCAATTGATTTTAGCTTCGTGCGAGTTGCGCAGCCTATTTTTTATGAGCATATTTGCATTAATTAACCTGACAATTATTTCAATTCGTCTGCATACAGGCCTATTATAGGCATGTGCAATACTGTGATCGCCTAATTGGCCTAATTGGCCTAATTGGCCTAATTGGTTAATAGCAAGAGCGTTCGTTTCGTGAACTCAATGCCCCGCGTTTTAGCAAAAATTTATCGAGTTTTGCAAGTGATGGGAATTCGGTCAACGTCCCTGTTGTCAACGCGAGGCTATAAAACTAATGCCTCGCCGAACATTAATTATTTTACTCGATGCGTCTCAGTAATGCAACCAAAGCCCCACAATGTCATATATACATGTACATGTAATGCGTTTGTACCAAGCTGATACTTCCCAGGAGTCACGAGTGTGTAGGATATGAAACCTTTCTCGTGGGCATTGTGTGAAATGTGAAAGAACCTTTCAAATCCCTTAGGCCTAAACTGCTTATCACATAGGGTCAACGCTAAGCTGAACATACAATACCATAAAAGTTGATTTTGCACAATATTGAAGATCCAACTATTAGACTTTTCAAAGTATTTTGGAGGAGGTGATCCCCCCGATACCTCCAGATTTAACGCTTGTGATGGAGACAGCTGAGAATTTTATGCATTAATCGGATGCTGTGAGAAGCCCCGTAAACGACGAAGGAGCTGACATTTAAAATATTTGGTTCGACACCGCGCTGATGACTATACGACATATGATTTCAGTTTGTCACTAGCTAAGCTCAGCGATTCGTTCGGATTCCTTCGGATTACGCAGTCGTAGGCTGCATTTTAACGTAGTGCGCGCCGAACTACCGATAGGCCTATAGTTGTAATCTATAGCGTACATGCTGGCGAGGCTTTAAAAAAACATTCAAATTTTAGTATTTTGAATTTGAAGGTAGTCTCCGCGATTGGAGTCAAGTCATAAATAAATTTTTATAACCAGTCGGCTATCTTTCATTCGAGGAGGCTTATGCTCAGTCGCTTAGGCCTGCTTGCTTCGAGAGGACTTAAAACAGTCATTTGAGCGGCTTATAACTCATTTGTCAGCAGCACACAGTGGGCCTACTTTTACTTGGACGGGCTAATAGCTCAGCCTCAGGCCCATGCCTACAGCTAAAGGTGGCGATAGGGCCCGGGGCCGTTGACCTTTATTGTTGAGAAGAGGATCAGATGACGCTAAGCAAGATTATTTAACTAATTAGATTTGAAACCTGAGCCAAAATTAGAAAACGGAAGCTTGATCTATAGAGCGTTGCGTTCAGTCATTGCAAAGTTCGAAATGCTGAGATACAGCTTGTACTAGCATCAGATTAGTACGCATACCAGGTTTTTTTTTTGCAATTACCGACCGTGCAATTTAGAAAATTGTCACAAAGACTATAGGCCTACAGGCCGACAGCAGGTTCTGTGCAAGAGAGCCGGAACAGAACCGCTCCCCTTTCTTTAGTCACCTTTTGCCATTCGCCCTCGGAAATCTGCGCTGCAAGTAAATTCTTTATTTCCCGGTCTGCATGGGTGCATTGCAGGAGGCGGTGATGATAATTATCGCAAGACATAGTAAAAATGTCTCTTTCTGATTGATACCTGATAGCCTATTTTAGGAGCTACGCGACGATCACCCCCCCCCTCCCCCCAGTTTTCCTGTGACGTGAGGTGTACAAGGGAACGATTTGCAAGTTTAGTTTCACGACACGGCTTCTCCCTTATCCCCGGTCATCTATGGCTAAAATTGACTATAGTTAAGAATCCTGAATGTATCGTGCACGCAACCACTGATAACGACTTTTTTCTGTACTTTCTGTAATCTTTCTGCTACGGTCGTGCTTGCCTCTTGTCTAACGTAACAGAGACTCGAAATCGTTTCTACGCCATTTCCGCTTCCGGGCTAATTGCAGGCGAATATATATACAGCGAATATTGAATCTGCGCGGGTGAGCTAGGAACAAGACACGCCCACCTAGTGACACGATCGTCGCAATCTCCATGGAATTACTTTAGAGTTAGTTTGAGGTTAGCTTAGTTTAGGTCAGAGGATTGCTTGGTTAGAATTAGGTTAGGGTTGGGTTAGGGTTAGATTAGGATTAGATTTGGATGGGCTGAGGTTAGAATTATTTTAGTTTTAGAATTGTTTGATTACTTTTTGATTGACATATGAATTTTAAGTATACAGTAGGCGTGGTTTGTATGATGCTCAACCCTGCAGATTGTATATTCACTTACCGCGGTCTTCGTCGAGAAAAGTAGAATATAATTGCAGTTCTTAGTTTAAGCTTTTAGTTTACCACTGCAAACAACATGGCACAAATACTTTTCTTTTAAAACCTACTAAGTGACATGTTGAAGTAAAAGCAGTTATAAAATAGCGCTTTTACAGACGTGATAAAAGGGCCTTTCAGTAACGAGAATCTGTAAGCTACGCTCAGTTAGCTATGTGCTAACAATGGGCATTTAGCACGTCTTTAAAGTACAAATTATAGATTTGAAAATCATAGTTTTTACTGAGTTTACAAAAATTTCGTTACATTCATACAGAGTCTACAAGCATTGACATCGCGAAAAGCGGATGTCAATGCTTTCGTAACAGGTGAACCTACAATCTTATCGAGTGACTGCTAAAATGTTCTATAGTGCCAATAATGGAACCAATGCACGCCTCTTAGCGAAGCAGGGAGCCTGTATAGGCTATAATGCCTATTAAGCTAGATTCAATATTTTAAGCTGCAATCCAGTTGTATAATCTAGACACATCTATTTTTACTTGGCTTTCCGAAGTCGTAAAGTTGACGTTATTGCTCCCGCAAGTTCAGCCGCAGCATCTCGTTGCGCTAACAGGATGACGAAGTCGAGGACGCGTGTCCGTAAATCTTTTCTTGACGTTCACGTGGGCTTTATTCGCACATCGTCTCGACAACTCGTAGGTTTTATGCTCTCGCTGCCCACCACCGCATCAAGGTTTTATTTTAATTCGGTCGGATGTAACGGAATATTAAAATCCTTCGAATAAATATCGTGGCATAGGCTACATTTTCGAATGCAAAATATTAGAACTTCGATATAGTATGTAAACGTATTACTAACGCAGGGTAACATTTATTTAGGGATGGGCTACTACTGACTTAGAGAACAGCGACACCGGCAACGACTGCTTCAGAGCATGTTGATAGAACGATCAGCAATAATTATGATTATTTTGAATATCCCCTTTTTGGGAGTAGGTGATATTCCCCACTACGTCAGCTGATGGCTGTTGGTTGGTACCATTATGCGACTGGTCGATTACTGACGAATTTTAATCACCTTTGCCAAGGGTGCAGACTCACAATCTTTACCGCGACTGGGATTCGAACCGACAACTGCCGCACGCGTTATCCGACACCAGCGACTTAACCACTCGGCCACAGCGCATCGCCCAATTAATGCAATAATTATGATCCTATATGGTAATGACCATCGTGTGGGAAGCAATATATCACACCGTGAAACCGTGCTATCTTGAACGCACCACTCGTTCGACGGGGCATAGGGACAACTATTGGGACAAAAATCGACAACGACTTCCTGGGCTTGTTACTCATAATAGCTAGAATTGCACTTCACATGATAGAAATGTTGAGCAGAACAATTCAACTGCCACTGTCAAATATCTATGGTTTAGTACCAAAAGCGCATAAAAGCACATTTTATCAGTTTGGATCTGTAATAGCCTAAAGTTGTATTACGATGTACTCTATTATACCGCCAAATTTCAGCTTGATATATTAAGATAAAGGAGAAAGGGAGACTTTTGATTGTCATTTTTGAGCTGTTTGCAATGTTCTCTAAAACTAAAAGTGTACAAGCGCACTTATACAAACAGTTCTACCGCTAGAAATGCATAAACGAACATACAGGTACACAATTCGCTCTAGCGCTAAAGATGCATAAACAACGTTAGACTAACAATAAATGATCCAGTATACATGTAGGCCTACTGTAATTGACGTTCTATTTACATACATGCAACGGCATGGTGATTGCATATCCATTGCTAAATTCGGCGTGAATTTAGGTCACGCCAAAACCCAGGAATTTCTGTCACGCCGAAACCCAGAAATTACTGTCACGCCAAAACCAAGAAATTTCTGTCACGCCAAAACCCAGGAATTTGTGTCACGCCAAAATCCAGGAATTTCTGTCACGCCAAAACCTACGAATTTCTGTCACGCTGGTTTGCTACATTTTTTTGTGTATTAAATGAATAGAATTGTCACACCCAGTCTGTCGCAGTTAACTGAGTCGTTGCAAGCCTCGCCAAATGCTAATTTCTCAGCATGCAGCAAGTGAAAACAGTCTCCAATAATTAGCGTACATTGCCACCGGTAGCAGTAATAAACTTGACAAAATAACAACCACAGTGGCTGCTTAAAGGCTTAACATTAACAGTAGAGGTCATTAAGGCCTACAATTTAACTCCCTCTAAAATTAATCTAGGGGCACATAGCCATATTAATGCAATTGTAATAGGCCTAATCTCTACGTATAACAATTCTTTTGACATAGTATGCTATTTATAATTATTAGAGTCTAGGCTTATAGTTAAGTAAATAGTTAGTTACTATGGAGGGAGGAGGGCGGGGGCTGTGCATGTAGTTTAAGCGCCGCGTATAGGCTACAGTAACAAAGACTTACAATCTGATGCTTGCCGACGCTCAACTCAATTTAAGTCTAGTATGCTAATGCCCTACTAATCGGGTTACGGTGGACAATAATTATTGGCTGCCAAAAGTACGTAAGAGACTTTATTAACAGTTAGAGGGCGCAAGCATAAGTTGACGGTAAGTTGGCTTCTATAAGTGCGCAAGCGACTTAAAGCGACCACAGTCAACGACAAATTTGAGAGCCAAAGGTGCACATATGCAGAAGCGAGAGCTAGAAGTGCACAAAAGCAGCAAAAGTTGCACCCTCTTCGTGTTTACAGCTTATTTATGAAGCGCAGGAAATGTTATTCAAATGCATTGTAATGGATATCAACTCTTCTTATACACATTAAAACTTCGTAATTCACCATTTTAACTGGCGCAGACATGATGATTTATAATTCAAGTCCAAACTTTAAAAATCCCATATCTCTTTTTGACCGCCGCTGCAGATATGCACCTTTAGCGCCAAACCCTCGATATATCAAGTCTGATGTAGAAATCCTATAGCGTCAAGTTTGACGAATAAATCCTATCACAAGTCAAGCAAGAAAAGGCGGCATGGTTGTGAAAAATCAGCCGCCTTAATAGAATAATAATAGCACTGTTATACGAGCATTTCATGGTTTAGATTTTTAACTACACCGCGTACTACCTTAATGTTTAAATTAGTTAAACACAGAACTATTTTACAATTATGGATAATGGACATTGGGAATATAAAAATGTAGATGTACACTTGGAATCCTTTTTGTTTTCTTACAACAAAAGTACAAGTAGTTTCGCGTTCTTAAAAAGCGAAACTACTTTAACTGATTTCTTGGAAGAACTAGGTCCATGGTAGGCCTACATGTATACTATATAGCCTAATCCGGAGAGTGTATTTAGATTGCACGATTCTTCCCCTACATCCGGTTTGTCCTGAGTCCGGCGTGTCCGGTGCATGCTGTGCGTGTAAGCCTGTTTGTGTGTCCTGTGACACCGGTGACACAGGCAAAAATTTCATGTTATGGATCGAACTGCTATGATGCGTAACCGTGTGAACTACAAGGCATCATAGCTGTCACTTACGGGCGGAAACGGCTAATTTTCAAATGACTACTGCTTAATAATTTTGCTACTTAATCGGCACTATACTCCACTCCATGAGAAGAAAAATGCAAGAAACGGAGGCCTAGCTTTTAAGCAGCTACACTCTAGCTGACCACAAAACCGTCTATTTAGGCTACGAGTGCCATGTACATGTAAGCGCCGCCGTTAGCTTGGAGCATCAATTTCAGTCATTATGAGAAAATAATTGTGAGATTTAAAACAAATTTATCTCAAATTTAGCCTAAAAGAAAATATCACATTTCGCCTGTAAAAAGCCGTGACACATCAACAAAAACTGAGTTCTTGGAAGAACTGGACCAATACGACATTGATGCAAATTTTAAAAGTTTCAAGAAAATACCAAACAAGACAAGATTACAGAAGTGCAAATTCATGACTTTGTATCTTTAAAATATCAATCTAGCACCGAAAATAGGAAATATTACAAAATATATGGCATTTCTGTCGCCAATCAGCATAGATTGCTACCCTTTCGATACTCCGTGCAGTTGCGTGATTGTACCATTGGCGCTCAGGTGCGATTTTATATCACGTCATCAAACCTAAATTGAGATAAATTAAACGTCAGCCCGCTAATGGTGTCGTCTCGCAGTTCTGAGTGTATTCACCAAACTTGGCTCCCTGTTACGATTAGGCGGCAGCAGTTCTCTAAATGAATCCGTCGCACTGACACTAATTATATTAAAGACGAAGTGGAGTAAGGCTAGAAAATATCGTAACTCAGAGAGCTCTCCATCTGTTAGTCCGAGTTAGCGAGAGGGGCATTCATTATTTTGAAGACTTATTGCCTCTTTACGAAGTCGTTGGAGGTCGCGTATTTTCCCTTCAGCTTCAAGCTAAGTCTGGTGGCGTAACTTTGGCTTGAAGAGAACGATACTTTTAAAACTACGAGAACAGTATTCTGGCAAAATGCATCAACAAGCATGATCCATCTACAATCTACGTGTACATGGGTCATACAAAACGCGTCAGTAAATAAAATAGGCCTAGATGTTACCGGGACTGGGAGCGAATAGCACAATCAGGATTGTTAGAAAGAGCTTGAACGCTGGCAACGACGCAAATACGAAATGTAGGGAATAAAATAGTCGCGCGAAAACAAAATAAATTCTTCACCGCTAACGAGCTGTATTGTCCTCTTCGGACTTTGAGCGGATGGACTGAGAAGTAATCGAAGCTCCCTACTTCTACTTCCCCTGCATTCTACTTCTCCCGATTTGAAGCAACACATTTTCTAGGAATGCTTCTCCAATCTATTCTAGACACAAATATTCCAATAGAATAGTTATTATAAAAAGATGGGCCAGCCTACCTATAGGTGGTTGGCCCGATAGAAGCCTACCTATCGTGACAGCGCACAAAGAAATACGAAAAGTGGAGCAGGGACGGTCCAACGTTGATGATGACAAGGGTGCATTCCCCCTCCCAACAGTATCAAGTATAGTTTTGTTAATGTTAAGGTAAGGAAAGGTAAGGTAAATTGGGCCAAATCAATCCAATCACCCCCCCCCCCTCCACCAGTATGCCGAGGCAAGTTCTATCAAGCCAAGACAGTCTCTTTACTCCGCCATAAAAAGAATCTTCGTCAGCACCCGCTCCCCCGCCGGTCGCAAGTTGTGCACTGAGAAAAAGTCCTCCCCAACCACCAAAACGTCCCAGAACCGCCCCTAAAATAAATTTTCGCAACATCTGCTGATCCAACCATCACAACATGAATCACCTGTAGCCTACATGTAAGCCGAGCCAAGTAGGCTCAGCTCGGTTCGCCTGTAGCTGAAGAGAGCGTTGTTGATGAGGAGACTACAATGTATTTAATCCGGACGTATTAACGCCGACTTAGCTGAAAGATTATTCTGAAGCAAACTTACCAAGAATCGTCAGATCATCCAGTTGCTAGGCAGCGCATTGCGGGTCCACAGAGCCGCACAATAGCAGGTACAGGCCTATACAAATGTCACGTGTCGTGTCGACCTATTTTTAAGAGGTACCTTCGGGTATTTTATTTCAGTAAAAGTAGAAAACTACTTTATTTTCCGATGGATCGCGATGTAGACTGCAAGCAAATAATTTTAAACTGTAAAACGAAAGAAAATAATGTCCACGTACTTTAACTCAACATAGACCATCTTCTAAAACAGTCAGTACACCTAATACTATATATAGCCTTAATTTATTAAATGAAACAAACTGAATAAAAGATCCCTTGGAATAAAACGAGAGCATAGATTACGCAACAAGGCTCATAGTAGAGGTTTCTTACTATTAGGGTGAATAGACATAAATAGTGCAAATTCCAAAGTCAGCTGTTCAACCTGTGCACTGGTCTACTCATACTTGCAACTATATTAAATGATAAAACTGGTCTGATGTTATTCACCATTATTAAGCTTAACTATACATGTACATGTAGGCCTACTCGCCATTAGACAGTCGGGGCTATCGATATACGAATTCTTTTTGTATAGCCCAAGGCGTCGCGGCGGTATTGGAATCATTATTTCAGACATTTGTCATGACACATTTGTCTATACGTCTCGTAAATTTCCGAGAAAGAGAATTCAGCGCAACACCAGTCTAACGATATCTACGTGTGCACATTGTACATGTGTACAAACGGTGTCTGAAAAGTCCTCAAATCAAATCTGGCATTTAAAGCAGACAACTAACGATTCAACCCTTGAACTGATCTGAAGCGCAAGCCGTCACTACAGACTTCGTCACCGATTTTTTCTAGAGGGGGGTCAAAATTTGTCAGTGGGGTGTCTACGTATCTGAAGTGTTTTCAGATTTGGCCAGGCTGCTCCCGACGGCGGGGAGGGTGTGTCGTATCTTTAAATTTTAAAAAGGACAAATACAACAAGAAATTCAGGATCAAAAACGACCCTACCCCCAATGGGGTCTGAGGTTTGGGAGGTGTCCATTCGTACTTGGGGGGGGGGGGGGGGAGGCGGGAAACCCACCCACTGAGGGGGGTTCTGAGAAAATCACTGCGTGAATATTACCGTGAACGTACATATAGCATTCGATCGTTAACAGATAACGAAAAAAAAAAAAATCTGCCAGTTTTAGTTTACGCGCTATACCCGCAGGTTAATATTTTCCAGTTCTAGGCTTAGTGGTCGCCGTTGAGAGGTCATGTCCATTGTCCCATAATATACTGTAACAGACGCGGGTCTCGTGCTGCGTCAGTCACGGGCTCCCTGGTGAAGCGATATTTTTGGCTAGAACTTTTACTAGGCTAATAACAATGAAGTGATTATCTCCTGAGTTCTTGTTTAATTGCGCTCACACCACCAGGACACGACCTGCATAAGTAAGCGTTAAATTGGTGTTCCGGTCCGATGGTCCGAGATCATTAGAGAACCCATCGTACTGCCTTCTGGAATTTTAGAACGCATATACGTCTACATATACGTGTATATATACGTGTATATATACGTCTACATATACGTGTATATATACGTCTACATATACGTCTACATATACGTGTATATATACGTCTACATATACGTCTACATATACGTCTACATATA
>JAQIWG010007781.1:0-12007 GCA_034695025.1 Chamaedrilus cognettii | reverse complement strand
GGGAGTATTTTCAATGAAAACTCTCAAAGTTATAAGCCCTCAAAGTTGGGCGACATTTGTTGGCCCACCCTGTATATTATTGCAGGATGCAGCGAATGCTAGTAAGCCAATTATAAGCCGACGATAAACTAGGTGTTTAGTGATTGTTTAGCATGTAAACCTAATTGTAATTATTTAAGTAATTATTGTTTAACAAGCCTGCAACAGAAATTCGATCATTGGGTTAATTCATTCGTGCAAAAGCAATGGACGTTTCTGAACAATAGATCAATTACATATCTAAATTTCAATCGCATATCACAGATACATAATTATACGTGGATCTGCCCAATAAACACTAAATTAATCATAATATGCCTATACGTAGATTGTCTGTTTAATTATTATAAGCCTTTCGACAATAATTTTCCGGCGTAGCCCACAATTCAATCGGTCAGCGTCGCCCTTAGGCTCGTCTGCTCAACCGCATGCCTCGAGTTATTGTGACAAATTAACAATGCTCGTGACTTGAGCTTATCGGTTATAGCCGCCTCAGCGGTTATGACCATTAAACACTAATTTTCGCGTCCGTAGCAACAGGGTATTCCGTGATTCTCTCGCGGTTTTGAGGCGGTTCTATTTCTAGGCTTGTACGCAGTGTACCACTTGTGTGTTTTCCGTTATTAGATCGATGGTGCTTTTTTAAAGGTTTATGTAGGCCTACTCTTTGTGCTTTTTCTCTAAGAAAAGAGGCCAATGTGTGCGTTTGTATTAGTAAGCACTGTATAACAGTGTTAAGAAAGGCACCACAAATGAATAGTAGTAATTTTGAGAACATGAATTTTTTTTCGCGTGTATGTATTAAATTTGTGCAAATTTCGCGAATCGGCAAAACTCGCGATAATTACATGCAGCAAAAATAACGCTGCAGCAGCTATTATAATGGGCAGTCCTCAATAACGCAAAAATTAAGTGACAAGCCTGTATGAGGCTGTATGGTCTAGTGGTATCATCACTGCAGGAACTGCCGTGCTAGAGGTCGAGGGTTCGATCCCCGCTCTTGCTATTCGATCCCCGCTCTAGCAGACTACAGATAATCGAATTTCTCGGGACGGGAAGAGCGGGACTATAAACGGGTCTGGTGTCGTTGCCAGCGGCGAGCGGTGGGTGGAAAGCCGTTAGGCATCTCACTCAAACAAATACTGATAAGATTTACATACGAGACTCGTAGGCCTACCATCTATTATAAACGCGTCTATAAACAACCAGAACAACGAGAGCCAAAGTTAAGTGCAGTAATATTTATGACGCAAAAACCGTCAATATAACATGCAGCTAAAATTTAATGTTTTACCGTAGTAAACTTCACAACATTGACAACTTACGACATGGTAAAAAAAATCTGTCAAAAAATTTTGAATTAGATATTTCTTCAAAATTTGAAATTTGAAAAGAAACCAGAGAATTCATTTAAACACAGGAACTTTTAGGAAAAACCTCGGTCGCTCCCCCTCCCAGCTCGCGAGTTCATTTGGAAATTGATAATAGTTATGTCCTTGCGGGCGCGACAAATTACAATCTATGTTTTTTGGCGTACCAAATGTGTCTTTTTTGGTATATAGCAAAAAGCTTTTTTCCTATAGAAGAAGTCTGAATTAGTGTAAAGAGGTAGCAAACACTTGAAACTTGAAGTGATTTCGAGTTCAAAAAACTCAAAATGCTCAAAACCTGTTGTATGCGAAAGTGTGCTTAGCCTAAGTGAAATTCTTCTTTAAGTAAGTAAATAGCGCCTGAATGCTGAAGTCATCTGCTATCTCAACGATTTTGTCTTAAAGTTTAAGCTGTCGGATTTTGACACTGTTTTGTGCAATTTAATTCAATTTCGTTTTCGCCTCATGCCCATTCTACGGCACTAATTATCATATTAATGTTTTGACATGATCTCAGTTGAGGAATTAGAAAAAAATGCAGAGAATAGCTTAGCTTATAAAACTACTTCGAGTTACTTTTTTTGTAAATGAATAGTTGTATGAACTAATTACGCAACCGATTATCAGAGGCATTACTGTACATTACTGTGCATGGTTACCCTGTAATAAGCTATTTGAACTACGGGACGATTGAAATTTGATAACATACCAGATTTGCGCTATATTTGACCACACTGGCGGTGTTTTAGTATAAGACAAGCCAAATTTGTGATTGTTGTTCTTACGAACTTCCAAAAAACAGCCGACCGAAAGCCAATTTGTAGAAGGAGCTTGAAAATCAAATTTCAAGTTATTTGATCACATCAGTCATTGGCATATTGCAGGTGAACGAATATTTTGTTTATAATTTTCAAGCGATGTGCAAAGCAAAAATTAATCTTTATTTACAACCAACAGAAGGCAGTTTACAATGATCAACTTTGCACGTCATTGATGTAAGAAGAGGTTTACATATATCATAAACACCATATGCAAGTATAGGCAATTAATATCAGCTTTAATATTTATAAATTATGGAGAAGCAACAACGAGCAAACAAGGCAATTTTTTTATAACTACAACTAGCGAATTAATCAACGAACTATATATAGTAGTGTATATCGACGTATAGGCCTAGCAACTTCTGGTGCTTAAAAAGAGTCAGGAGAGATGTGAAAACTTTTGAGACTACAAAGAGTGATGTGATGTAAGAATTAAGGCGGGCCACAGTTTTTAAAAATACGGAACACAGTTCCATAAAGGTCTTTATAAAGTATGGCTCCTGATCAGTTTACCCACTGCATGGCAATCATAACACATATCCACAATAATCAAATAACATTATTTTTTTCTCTTTATTAAATAATTTGTGTATACCATACAAGTGCATTTATGAAAATCATTTAATGATTACATGAGCCATGAAAAACAGTTCAATTTAAAGTGAGGCCTAGGTCTTCCCCAAAAGATTGGCCATATTATATAATCTCACACTATAGTAATATAGTCTCACAACACTTTTAAAATTTTAACACTAGATGGAAAAACCCGGCCTTAGGCATTGCTTTTTCATTTAGTGTTAAAACTTTAATCCGCGATTTATTCTGCAAAAACCAATCACATGGCGCTAAATTAACCATAGATAAAGCGTTCAGTGCGCTCATTGGGTGTGGTGACGTCATGGCCTCGGATTTAATTTTAGCAATGGAAGAACTCAGCCTTAGTGCTGTGAGATTGTCTTGTGCAAATACACATGTATCAAGCACATATATGTGCAACACATATGCCTAAGTGCTAGCATTGACAATGACGAATTAGCAACACATGGCAAAAAATAGTGAGCATACATCTATACGATATCAAAAAATTCAGTGCATACGATGTGACATATAATGTATGCGACGTGTATAGTTTCGAGTAAGCCTATATGAATACCTAAACAAAGAATCGTTCAGTGACAAGCAACTAAGAAGCGATCACCGCGCGTTCGGCTTAATCCAACTGAGAACCATCGAGCAAACTGTTGTCAATCGACGTGAATATTTGAGATGGAACGACATTAATATATACAAATATTTTCGCTGCTCTGCCGCGCTGCATGGTGGTAGGTTGATTCAGACGTTTTCGCTGAAAGTTCAAAGACCGAGGGTTCCCAGTCAGAGTTTGCAGCCTTCCCTCCAGTTCCGACACGGACAATGGCGCGTCCGTAGTGTACCTCCGCACCCTGCGCCTCCATGAGGCACGGCGTACACAATGCCCCCCGCCTCCATCAGGAGCAACACCCATTTCTCCACCGCCCTATTCCTCCGCGTCCCGTGCCCCGACCACGCCCGCGCGTCCATTCTCATGCCTCAACATGTATATTCCCAATTCCTCCACACGCCATTCTTCCATGCTCACCCCATTCCTCCAGCCCCCATGTAGGCGTTTATACTGAATTCTCTTGAGAGGGGGGGGGGGGGTGTTGCAGAAATCATGGAGGGTATAAAATTTCCAATACAGAACTCACGACTGGGGGGGGGGGGTGCTGACAAATGTTTTTTTCATCCTCATCGTATATCCACCGTCAGCACAACTTCAGACCAGGGATGGGGATGGGGGATGGGGATGAGAATGGGGATGGGACAGGGAAAGGATTTGGCTAACACCACAAATTTGCTCCCAAGTTCCCAATACAAACACACCTTCAGCTTTAGGTTCATTTTAGATCGTCTACCAAACTTTTTCGATATTTATACTAATTTACAAATACTACCATATATATTCAGCATAGATTATCGTCACGTACACCCCCCTCGTGAGGGGTGTTGAGGGGGGTGTTTAGAAAAATGTTTAGGGGGGTGTTTCTAATTTTAAGGGGGGGTGTTTACACCCAGAGGGTGAGTGTTGTATAAGTTCCTGCCCCCATGCCTCCATTATCATACCTCAGCTCTTATTCCTCTAGCTGTCTCACGCTTCATCAGACTACCTAGTGCAGCATTTAGCTAGTAATAGCAAAAAATTGAGGTGAATAAATCATTCTGTTCCTATAAATAGAGTAAGTGTGTAAGCTTATACGCTTCAATCATAGGCCTACTTTATCATAAAGTAGTACGCAAGCCTTTTAACAATCGCCATTTAAAAGATTATTTGAAGAGCGAGAATATATTCATTCTGGATCACAATCATTTCACAAGTAGATGTTGGAGAAACTCATCAAAAACTTCAAGTAAGTCTATTAACTATATCACAGAGATAAACTCATTTCTTCCCGAATCAAAATTATTATTTGCATTTTTTAAATAATTTATAATCAAATGTACTTTTAACATGATTCATTTATCATATAGTGTAGTCACAGCTGTAAAAGATAGAACATTGCTAAAAGTAAAACGAATGCGTAAATAGCAACGCAGGCCTTAAAATCACGGTTGCACGGCTTTTGGCCCATTATGTTCAATTAATTACGAGTATATCTATAGAACAATATAGCGGTTCAACAATTACACACATTTGTCTTTGGTACTTAAACAATAATGGTAATGGATTAAAGCACTAACGTGCGTCTGTTAAAAAGTTCCAAATGAAGATTACAGTGGGGTTCGGTGTTCCGGATTTTTTACAAAATCTCGGGACGCCAAAATTCTTACCCTTGGCGGCTCCTCCAGACGCCAAAGTTTATCGGCGTCGCTGCTATCGCAATATAGGCCAGGAATCCAGACGCCAGAAAATGACGGCTCTGGCTTCCGGAGACGATATGACGCCTGGGCCTCGGCGTGTGAACGTCAGAAGCAGAACGCTTAGTGGAGTTAATTAAGCCCTGATCAACGCTGTTTCCCAAAAACCTCGCTTAGGTTGTGCGAAAAGGCCCATACAACTTAGGTGTAGGCCTATATCGCGAGAAGGTGGAAACCCCGCCGAGGATAGCTTGAGTGACTGCTGCATGCAAAGCGTTTCTATCTTCCTGATAAATTAAATTAAAATCTTTCCTGCGACCGGGATTCGACCCGACAACTGTCGCAATCGTAAACTCTGAGGTCCGACGACTTAGACCACTCGGCCACTTCGTCGAGCGCTACGATCTCTCACATAAACGCAGCGTTTGCATGTATATCCGTAACACAGCAACACCGCCGGTGTGTACCGCAATATACCGCAAAACCAGAAATCTCCGGACATCGCATCGCGGCAACTCGCGTCGATAAGACTCGGCCCTGGAGGCTCCAGGGCCGAGTCTCCCAGCAGACACAAAACGCCCAAACGGCGCTACATTTTTGACGCCAAAAATGCGCGCCGCTCGCTCGGACGATAAGGACCAATATGGTGGATCAAATTCTATATTTAGGATATTAGTCAGATTGAATGACTGTGATCTCGGTTCAGAACTTTTTATTATGTTGCCTCGGTTTGAGACCAATACACGCACACTACTTATTTAAACGATTACAATACGACTTGTTAGAAATATAAAATAGCAGGAAGATGCTCAGGATTTACTTATCACCTTTTAATCTGCCATATTGGCATGGGCACTGTGGTATGTTACTATAACACTACATGAGTTTATACGGTAGAGGTCAAACAAATTTATAGTCTGACGTAACTATAACCCTACGCAAAATACATGCCATAACCCACACATAGGCCTACACAGTATTGTAGCCCCTTACTCCCCGTGCACCATATGCTAAACCATAACCCTGACCATATCCCCATTAAAAAAACTTTTAAAGCGTATATTATTTGATGAACGGATCGAGTACGGCGCTGAAACTTCTTCACGCCACGAGTTCTGCATAAAGCATCGGAGACCGTAGCGACGTTATTATTTACACGCGTTGTATTGCATGGAATATCTACGCGTAATGCTTGACGCTAATGAAAAAGATAAAATAAATTAAATACCCTACTACGCTAATTTAATCATAGTACGTGCGTGCATGCGCAAATATTAAACTTTAGCAAGTAGAACTAAGCGATGGGCGATACCGCAAACTTCTAGTGGAGGAAGTGGGGGGGGGGGGGAGGGGGGAGGGGGTTTGTCAGAGTTGTGTAACTGGAAATGATAGGCAAACGGCCGGGAATCTGACACTTATATCGGACAACTTTCTACCAGTCAGCCGGCTTATTTCAGCTAATATCAAACTAAAATAACCCTATCTATCATTTTTAAATGTTTTAAAGATATATTTCTCATTTTTGCAAATATACTTTAACCTAGTCATTCATTAATCATTTTAACAAATACACTGCTAGAATACAGTCCTGCTGATTTAAAATACTATCCTCTCTCTAGTGTGCTGCCGCGTGGAAGGTTTCTGGCATCCAACTTTTTACTCCGACCTTTCCTCGGCCCTTCTCTTCAGCACTCAAAAATAAAACACTATTTCTGCAATTTAAAATACAATTGAAAGCACAATTCTATTTCCAACAACTTCCATTTTTAACAATCCGTTCGTCTTATATTTCGTTATTTTTTTGAGTAAATTTTCTGATGAATCGATTTCACTACATACAGCATGAGTGAAAGGTTCCGAAAACTATACCCCAGCGTCAGGGGAATATCGACAGAACTCAAAGCACGTATTTGTATGTTATGGAATGAGCCTTCAGTGTACAGATGCCCGTGACATTGAGTTAGAATGACCAGGGGTTGTACATGTGGTTTCCGTCTGGAATTAGAAAAAGAATCATCAATGCATTTCAGCAAATCGCAGCATTTAACTCGAATACCGTCTGGTCGAAATGCACCAATCTTGCCATCCTCAGAACCATGACCGAAAATATAAAAACTGCGCCGCAAACGACGGCTCTTGGCCAAAGATTTTAAGTCGCAGCGAAACTGTTCAACGTTTGTCCCAAACTCTATCAACTTAACTGCTTGGTGTGCGCCTCGTAGCAAAAAGAGTTTTTCCAAATGCTCCGCGTGAAATATAAATTCCTTTTCCCCTTTTGGCACCACTAAGGTTATTTCTTCTGGAATGGCTCGCATTTTGCGGAGACGTTTTGGTTTCTTGCAACGTTTTTCCAATATGTCAGAATGTAAATTTTCTGCGTCTTTGAATAATGCTTTGATTGTTTCTTTTACTATGACTTCATTGATAAACGCATTTTTTGCCGACTCAAGTGCCGTTGTCACAGATCTAGGCAATCGACTTTCACATTCAGTTTTAATGAATTTTTTATGTGATTGCTCAAGAAAAACTCGCAGGGATTTAAAGTCGTAATTTCTAACCTCAATAAATGATTTGTACGATGAGTACCAGGCTCCAGTCACTTTATTCCATATAGCTTGTTCATCAGCATGTTTAAGGCATGACGTAAAAGTTTCTCCATTCAAACGGGAGTTAGTGACGCTAGTGTCGAAAACTTGTTTAATAGATTCACTTATTTTGATTTCACTTTTACTCTGAAATGCAGAATTAAATAAATCCAATAGGAATGAACTTGTTTCATACAGAGCACTATATAAGCTAATGTGCCCGTCATTGACGCCAATAGCCATATTCTCCTCAAAAGTATGTTTTCTGCATAAGCTTGTCAAGCGCGGTTTGGTGCGCGTAATATTTTTACAGTCTAACATTAGTTTCTTATTATCTTTTAGGCGGCTGACCAAATGGCCAGCGCTAAGTCGGCGAGACATACCGCTTATGCTATGCAAACGTGTGTAATCGTAAAACGTTTATCTTGTATCGCCCATTGCTTTATAAACCGTCTATGATCGAAGACGCAATTGTCGCGCGTTTTATAGTGCTGCAGCTGACGCTAGTACGGCCCTTGAGCAAGCTGTGTCATGGGCGTAGCGTGGGGGGGGGCGTAGGGGCAGAGGGGGCACTGCCCTCCCTGCTGGAGTCTCTGCTCCCCCTGCTCCCAAAAAAATTAACTGTTGGCTTATGAGCTTGCCCCCCTGCTCTTTGTCGAAATAAAGCCTTTGCCCCCCCCCCCTACTCTGATGAAATTAAAGATATGCCCTGTGCTCTGTGTAGAGTAAAGCCGTTGCTCCCCTTGCTTCGTCTGATATATGATTATATAGGGGACAAATGGATAATGACTTGTTAAGAATGGCTCGAAAAATTTATGTTAGAACCCCCCCCCCCCCCCCCCCCCCCCGTGAGTTACATTTGAGGAGAAAGGTGTCACGAATGTCGTGCAGTGAGCAGAGCGCCAAAATGTTTGCCCCCTGCTAAAATTTTTGCCCCCGCTGAGAATGGTCACGCTACGGCCCTGAGCCGCGTGCGCATGTATCCACAGTCCGCGCCACTGAGCTTCATACAGACTACGCCCACCTCGCGAATCTTCAGTCAAAACCACTGGGAATTAGTTTAGGGTTAGTTAGGTTTAGTTTGCTTGGGATTAGATGCGGATAGGCTAAGAATAGATCAGACTATCAACCAGTAGGCTAAGATTAGATCAGGCTATCGATCAGTAGACTAAGATTAAAATGTCGTCGTTTTTTAATTGTTTGCTGACCTTACGATTGACAGTTTAATAAAAGTATGGATTGGGCGTGGTTTGTGTCACGCTCGAGTGGCGCAGATTGTGTATTCGCGACTCGCTCGTACATTAATTATGTGAGTATGGGGAACACGGTGACTAAAGAAAAATTCACACTTAAACAATTCAAACTGATGGCTCTATTTAAATTTTCTCTTCTTGTATCATTTCGAGGTCATTTTTTACGTAATTTATTTTTTTCATTGCTTTGACATCGTTTATTTGACGTAATTTTTACTAAAATGTCACGCGTGTCTGATGCCACAATATTATTATGGCATGAGAGTGCGCAATCGCTATCGCTTTGAATACCATTTTTAATCCATCTTTTGTTTACTTTTCGATTGCATGCAGCTATTGATTTGGCGAATAAAGTATATGTAGGCTCAGTGGCGGCGCTCTAATGGGACTAGGGGGGGGGCAATGCCCCCATAAAAAATTAAGGGGTAGCAGCGCCTCCCTAAAAATGCTCCTGCAAATTAAATAATGGAAAAAATGAAAAATGAAAAATTAAATAAATGGTGGTCCCCGCAGACAAAACGATTGAAAATTACTGTCGGAAAAATTTCTTGTCAACCCTCCCCCCCGCCCGCTCGTGAGTTTTCATCACGACAGGCGGTTTCTGGAGCAGAAACCGCAGAGCCCCCCTAAATCGAAGCCGTTCCGCAGCCACTGTGTAGGCTTGTAATTTCACAACGTTTTCTGTAACATCGTTGTTTTGCAAGATGTCAGCTCGTCAAAATTCCTAGATACAAATCTACTCCATAAATCTTTCGTGGTAACCCATTCACCTAATTTTTTTGGGAGTAGCTCATGTTATAACGGGCCTACATGCATGTAGGCCTACTGTAACACTTCACTGCGTTCTAGCTGGCACCGAGGTAGGCCTGTATTATAGCTGAAGATGTTAGATAAGACTGCACGGCGCTTTGGCTTCAGCGCTTTTCATCGCAGTGCCTCTCCAATTTTGCTAAACAGTCACTGTCGTATTGCTGCTGACATCATGACATGGTTAGTGGTTACTGGTTAGGGCCTATGCGATCGATGTTTGCCGAAAGTTTTGTATTGATTTTAAGAGGTAAGAGGTAATTTTAAGTAAATACTTGTGTGCTTTCCCCATTTTTCAATATTTGCGCTGTGGGCGTACATGCATATATAATTATTATGTAGCAACTACATGTAAGCCTATGTTTGTCCTAAGCAGCAAAATTATTATAGATTGCGTTATTATTATTATATTACTTACATATTTTATATTACAGACACAACTTCTACTTCATTCAAATGATTTTTGGTTTTCAATTAGGCCTACAATAAAAATGTAGCCTACAGCAACATTTGCTATAGGGTTTGCCTATGGTAACATTTGCAGCGTTTTCTAATCTCTATAATTCCTTACTATATGTTTAGTCTGGACTGGGCTTTGAGTCCAGAGGACCAGAATTCTAGTCCTCGCGCCGGCAACTATGAAACCATGCGTTACAGGCACTTCAGCAAGGCTGTTAAACACACAGGTGTCGCTAGCTGCTGACCCCGTGCCAGATAATTATATATTTGGTTGGCATCAGGAAGGGAATCCGGCCGTTAATACCCAGCAGTCCCTGGAGTAAAAAAAAACCCTGGAGTAAAGCTCCAGCAGTCCTCATCAGGGTGCAAAAACGTCTAATTTTGAACTCTTCTAAATGAACAACAGTTCGCTCCGCTAGCCTGTAATATAAACTAATAACTACTTACGCCACACGATTCCAAAAAGCGAGTAACCCTACACCACCATCGTCTATTTTTACGAGTAATGCTACTCCTATCCATTTCAAAATCCGAGTATAGATTTTTTAAAGTCATTTTTTTGAGTACTACTCCTACTAAACTTATCCCTGCCTGCCTGCTCACAAGATATGTCGTGATCTCGAGCTTCACGTTATTGCAACTCGGCAGCAATTATTCAAAGACCTCTCCACGTTCGTTGGTTGCTCTCTGCTCCTCGCCGACATCACTGTAAAGTCGTCGACTCAGCAGCGTCGAGTCTGTCTCAATCCATCTCTTCAAATGATATTAAAGAATAAATAAATAATTATATATACTACCATAACCTATCATTGATCAGCTTGATAACTGCTCAACTCAATTTGAATCGGTCATAATAGTAATAAGGTCAGTACACAAGCAAACATTTATTACGTGTTTTGTGTGCTTGAACTCTTCAAATAGCACCCGTTATGGCCTTGCCATTTTGTCACTACTATTTTTCAGTTCAAAGTTGCCAGATGTTTAATATCATGACCATCATTCATTATCATTTCTTTCTATTTCCGTCAATTTTTTCACGCTGCACGGCACAGGTTGTACGTACTTCTGTGACACATTTTGGTCAACTCCAACCAACAGACTAGATCAAACTCTATGTGGATCAAAGTACGTTCTAACTCCTCATTGTTGCAACTTAGAAGCAGTTTTTCTGCCCGGTACTCTCTCCACGTTCTCCGGTTGCTCTCTGCTCCTCGCCGTCATGACGGTAAAGTCGTCGACCCAGTCTCCGATCTGCGTCAGCTGGACGACAATATCGTCCCACCCAACGCCCTCTGTGTACGCGGCAGCAGGCAGGACTCCCAGGGTGCGTGTGGTGCCGGCTGAAACTAATCAAACCAACTTAGCGCTCAACGAAAAGCTCTACTTATCTTCAACTAAGCATCATCCTCAACTAAATATGATCCTTAACTAAACAACTAAACACTATCCTCAACGAAACATCATCCTCAACCAAATATGATCCTCAACTAAATATTATCCTCAACAACGCATGATCCTCAACTAAACACTATCCTCAACTGACCGCTTTTTTGTGTTTACATGTATTTTGTTAATGACTATGTTTTTACACCGACTTAGACGTTAGAGCCCTGATGCGGACTACTGGAGCTGGATTTTTACGGCCGGATGCCGTTCCTGCTGCCAACCATATAAATAATTATCTGACACGGGGTTAGCAGCTAGCGACACTTGGTTGTTTTGATTTTTTGTCGATTTGTGAGCCTTGCTGAATGGCCTGTAAAGCATGGTTTCCTAGTTGCCGGTATCACCGGCGCCGG
>JAQIWG010007780.1:0-12007 GCA_034695025.1 Chamaedrilus cognettii | reverse complement strand
GTAAGGCTATGAGCAGAATCAGAGCTTAGAAAGGAAATATATAGTTGCGTGTCATCAGCATAAAAATGGTATGAAATGGGGGAAGCAGAAAATAGGTAACTTAAAGGTACAGGAAAGCCTTTTGAGGAGGATATTGTGGTCTATGGTGTCAAACGCGGCAGAGAGGTCCAGAAGAACAAGAGCAGAAAGTTTACGTTGGTTTATTGCAAGCAGGACATTGGATGCGGAGGAGAGCAGTTTCAGTAATATGAAATTTCCTATAGGCAGATTGAAAAGGGCAGATGGAAGGAAACGATTGTAGGTGAGAAGTAAGTCGGGAATGGATGATTCGTTTAAGAATTTTAGAAATGAAATTGAGGTATATATTCAAACATATTTACTAATCTATGATAGATTTCTTTACTTCCATTATAGATGGTGATTAGTGAAGTTGATTGGAGTGTGACATGTGCTGACTATTTGTGAAGGAGTGCCATGTGGATGAAGATGGCGTGTACACCCAGGGTGCCGGACCACATCTTGCTGGAAAGGCTGTGCTCGCTGATGGAAACAAGATCGGTAACAAGCAGTTTACATTCTGTTGTCTATAGACAATATCCTCTGTTACGACAACAGATCAGCATTAGATGTGTAATTTTAATCTACATGTATTTGCGGGAATCAGTATATTTGTCAGTATACATTTGCACAATTTTTAAGGCTCAATATACTAATTTTTCAGGTAGTCCAGAAGTTTTGTCTGTCGTGTTTGGTGGTCTCTTGCCCCCCTGGTGGCCGATCACACACAAATACTTGAAAATCGACTGCAGAAACGATCCGGGATGCTGGTAGCTGTCCCCAGATGCATTCTGGGCAGATCTTCAGATCCATTCTGTAATCCCCAGAAGAGACTTCAGAGGTATGATCTCCAGAGTTGTTCAGTATGCTGATGTGGGCCCAAATGATGCCCGGAGCCCCTCTGGGACCTTGAAGGGGCACTCTGAGGCTTTGAATGGACTCTGTGGAGCACCAAACAGGAGTCTGCAAAGCTTCTAAGAGGCTCTCAGGGCCCCGGAGGAGCCTTAGAAGGTTTGCGACCCTAAGGCAGCTCCTGACATAGATGATTGATGGTGGAGGCCTTGGTGAGTCATGGCCCATGGGATCTCAGAGGGGTCTCAGGGAACATCCAAGAGAGGTTTTAGGGGTTCCAAAGGGGGCCTATAGAATTGAATGCATCACCGGATGCACATTACCCACTCTCATGATGGAGCAGATGATGTGTGTTTGGTGATGTAGTGGTTAGAAAGCAGGTGATGTGTGTCAGGGAATGTGTGTTCGGTGCTAATAGTGGTTAAGAAGCAGGGTTAGTGTGTCCGGTGATGCGTGGTGGATCTGGTGTTGATGCCTTGTCTAGTGTTGTTAGTGGTTAGGAAGGAGGTGATGGTTTGTCTAATGTTGTTAGCTAGGAGCTGAAGGGTGGAAGGAGGCAGTAGAGAGTGATATGAAGGAGTGAGGCATGAATAGAGACGTGGCAAAGAATTGAGAGTTGTGGGAAACGTCCAACCGGTGCCAGCACGGAAAAGTGGATGTAAAACATAAATGGTGATGATGATGATAATGAGGTGATACCTTGTCTAGCGTTGTTAGTGGTTAGTGAGCAGGTGATGTGTTGTTGAGTGTTGTGGAGTAGCAATATTGACCGCTGTGTCATGACGCGGATGATGCTCTGTTCAGTGCTGGCCGCTATGAGGGAGCAGGTGGTGCACGAGGAACCCTTTGTGCACAGCTACCCGCACGACTGGCGCACGAAGCAGCCGCTCATCGTGCGCGCCAGCCGACAGTGGTTTGTCAACACCGGGGATCTCAAGGACCGAGCCCTGGTCAGACCTAGGCTCTGTAACTTGTATTTGATCGTTACTAGTGGAACACTTGTCAGAAGTTTAGTCATTATTAGTAAAGTTTGTTCTTACATGTAGATGTTATTTCAAAATTTCTCAACTCGTTGCATCGTCTTCTGAGGTCGTGCGCTGCTTGTGGTAAGCTTCATCACTTCCTTTCTCATTCCGTTTCGATCACTTGTTGCTTCCTTTAGCTTCTGCATTGACGTCATTTTCTTGCTTTCTGATTTGATCCAGTATCATGCCCGTGGCCTCCCTCTGCCTCTCATTCTCTCCCAACCCCCATGTGGCATCTTTTTGTAAGCTCTCCAAGGGCCTTCTTTCAATATATGACAGTCTCTGCTTCATGTAAGATAGCGAGTGTCGTCATTATCCCCTTGACAGAAAAAGATTTTTGTAACTACGATTCAAGCAACTATGCTTTTTATATCCTTCTACATATTGTATTTTTGAACCTTACAAATGTAGTGCATACATTACAAGCAACGTGCATAGATGCAAGATTCAAGAATCAGATTCAATCAGGTTGTGAAGGCAGAAGAAAGCACTTTCCCTAGGGCCCCCTTCTCGTGTCATGGGGTGTGTAGGATAGTTTGGCTGGAAGGTGAGGATCAAGCCTGACTCATGCGATGTGTAGGATAGTTTGGCTGGAAAAGTGAGGATCATGCCTGAGTCGTGGGGTGCGGGAATGCTTTCTCAGCTCAACCTGCGTTCCTACTGGTGCATCTCCCGGCAGCGCGTCTGGGGCGTCCCCATTCCGGCATTCTACGAGCGCGGCACCAACAAACTTTTGATGAGCAGGCATGATATTCTTTGAAGGACTAGTTAGCAATATTTATATGAGAAGGCAAGGCTGTCGTTTTATGTCATTAGTTCCCAATTCTTTTAGAAGAAATTTTTAAAAGGGAATTTTAATACATAGAAACCTCAGAATTGTTGCTGATCATTGGCAGGAGAACAGTGCTTAGCTATGATGCTGCCTTGGCAAAAATGTATCAGTGGCAATGACGCTTGTCTATTAAATAGAAGACTAAGAAACACACGGCATGTTGGTATTTGGCAAACGGAAACTTTTGTGACAAATACTTTGAGTAGAGAAAATTCAGATTTGTTTTTTTGCAGTAATATTAATATCCATTTTATTTTGACCAACTGATGGTCTTTCATTAGCAGGCCATAAATGCTATTAATATGTGAATGTTACAGACGTGAAGAATGAAGATATCTCATTTATTCATCTAAACTGTAAATAGTATGTTAAAGCGATCTAAAGCATGGTTTAATGTTAGATGAATGCTTGCGATGGGCTTATGTTGCTGCAGGTGTATAGTGGATCATTTGAAGGGCTTGGTAGCAACCCACGGCACAGACTGCTGGTGGACCCTGCCCCTCGACCAACTGCTCCCCTCCCAGCTCATCAGTAAGGTGATGCTCATATTCACGTGCGCTTTGCTCTATTCTCTACTCACACCCTGTGCCCCTCAATCAACTGCTCCCCTCCCAAATCATCAGTAAGGTGATGCCCTTATCCATGCTCGCTTCTCTCTATTCTCTCATCACACTCTCTGCCACTCAGCTGTACTGTCAGCTGCATGCTCTGCTCCAGATGCTTGCTTTCAAAATTTGACACTGCTTTTGAATGTTCTTGGTGCCTGTCCTAGCGTGTAGTCATATAATTGTGAACTTCGATTTGCCATACTTCAACTTTTTGCTTTGATGAAAGCTGCAGATTTATTGTTTTTCAATAATGCACTTGTGCATTAATTGTGGTGTATGCAGACAAGGGCAGTTTAGGTCTTGTGGTTTATAATTGTCACCTGCAATAAACCAGATATTTTTGACTCTGATGTTGAAAAATAACTTTTTATTTCAAAAGACAATATCTTGGCCTCAGGCCTCAGGCCCTTGGTTGGCCTCAGGCCTGTATGGTATGCATGGAAATATTGTCTTTTATCTAAATTATTTACCCTTTCTTTTTTAGTAAATGGATCAAATAGGAACACTGATCAAATAGGAATGAACCAGCGTTGTTCAGCAGCCATAAATTAGAGGAGGACGAAGATATAGAGTGCTGGGATGCATAGTGCACGCAATCTGAACCCAAGACCTTTCTGCGATCAGAAATGTTAAAATGCACTTGATATATTTGCTTCAGCACATCAATCATTATATAAACGTTTTTTAAGGGGTTTTTAAATTACTGCAAATGTTGTGACTTCTGTGATGTGAATTTGGTCCGCGCTTCTTTGATTTGGTTGTGGTTATACCGCACTGTTTTGATTCAAATGTGTGCATGTAGTTGTTTTGTGTGGACAGAATTGGCTTGTGTGCGCAAAGTTGTTTTGTGTGTGCAGAGTTGACTTGTGTGTGCAGAGTTGTTTTGTGTGCGCAAAGTTGTTTTGTGTGTGCAGAGTTGCCTTGTGCGCACAGAGTTGTTTTGTGTGTACAGAGTTGTTTTGTGTGTGCAGCGTTGTTGTGTGTGTACAGAGTGGCTTTGTGTGTGCAGAGTGGCTTTGACCCGGCCGGTGAATACGAGCGTGGTAGAGACGTGCTGGACATCTGGTTTGACAGCGGTGCCTCCTGGTTCTTTGTCCTACAAGGTGACCCGCACTTCTCACACCTACGAGCAACTCGGAGTATAGGGACTACATGTTTAAATATGCCCAGCTCTCAGTGGGATTTGGTAACTAGATTTGCTACAAGATGCGCACAATTTTAAATCTAGCCACGACACGGACAGAAACCTTTCAGACAGAAGCCTCTACTGGATGATCCAGTTATCTTGATTAAGTTGCAGCTTGATAAAGAACGCAATAATTAACTTCTTGTATGTAGTTCAAATCCTCAAAGCAATGAAAATAGATCTATTTAGAAATGTTTGAGGTCACTAGTTACTAGTTCCAAGTTCCCTTTGTCGTATCGATTGACATTTCAAGTAGTCGCATCACTGTAAAGGTGTTTCTACTGATCTGATCTTGGTTGCAGATTGTGAACAAATGGCTGACGTGTATCTGGAGGGAGTCGATCAGTTTGGCGGCTGGTTTCAGTCCTCTCTGCTCACCAGTGTCGCAGCACAGGGACACGCTCCGTACAGGTCAGTGGTTTTGGTATATAATGATCAATGGTATGGACCAGGGTCAAGCACCGAGGAGGGTTGGGGGGCACATAGATTCTTGACTCTCCGACTTCGACAAAGAATTTATCTTGTGGGGGTCAATTGTAACTGATCCTATTTGTTTCGACCCCCCCCATTACAGCCAAAAAATTATTTAAGAGGGATCGATTTTTCAATTTGGACTTCCGCGAGTTAGCATAGCTTTATCAATCTTTGGTAATACTATAATTAGTCAGATGGGGTGGGGTCATCAATCAAATCGTATAAAAATAGAACCTGTAAATTTCAGCTCCCCAAGTTACAATAAATGATAACTAACCAACTAACCTCCTTTTTATCGTGTAATCTGTTAATGTCCATGTTTTCACACACGTTTACACGCTTTTGCCCGCCCTGATAAGGACTGCTGGAGATAGTTTTTATGGCCGGATGCCCTTCCTGACGCCAACCAAATAAATAATTTTCTTGCACGGGGTTGGTTAGCAGCTAGTGACACTTGCGTGTTTAACAGCCTTGCTGAAGGGCCTGTAACGCATGGTTTCATAGTTGTGAACGTGTAGACTTGGAACCCTGTTCCTCTGGACTCGAAGTCTGACGCCTTAACCACTACACCACAGCGCCTTGCCGTGGTGTAGTATTTTATAATAAGAAATAATTTTTTCTTGTGCAAGCCCGGGAACAAAGAATTGGCTTGCAGCCCAGAGCTCTCCGGGCGAGTTGTAAAAGGCAACCAAAGAAGGGGGAGCGGTTTTGTTGCAGCCCTCTTACACAAAACCGGACGGTAATAGTCTTTGTTACTCGCACACCGTCCCAAAAATTCAACCCCACCACCACTCATCTCCGCAATGCTACCTTTTGAGGTTTACCCCTATTTTGGATGCCCTAGCCTTTACTCTTGCACTAGCGGATCTGACTCCAACACTATGAAGACTGATCCCCCACTTTAAATTTAGCTCGACCCCCTCCCCCATCTAAAATTTGCTAATTCTAGTACTGGTACACATTCGTTAGGCAGGATACCAATGCATTTTCTGTATGCTACAAGATAAAGTTAGACTGGTGCATCAGAGGTAGGATCGGGTTGTCGACCGGTCGAATTCTGCTGCGATTCCACCCTGACGACCCAATGTATCGCTTTGCGTCGTCATCGATGATCGGTCTACCTGTAGACGTCTTCACGCAGGCGATCGTTATATAATATGAGCCTATGCATGGTGGTTACTGGGTCGATGGCCTGATCCCGCTTCTGATACCCCAATGTAACACTGGATACCCGTAGAACGACTGACGACGCGTCATCAGGCGGTCTACCGGTCGACGCCCTGATCCCACCTCTAATTCCCCAATCTAACTTGAGCATAACAGGTTACGCAAGCTAGAGCGAGCATTCATTAAGGAACTATACTAATAGAAACTACTAAGCCTTAAAATGTAGCTCAGCAAAGAAGGTGGTGCATCTAACTTTGCTAATATTGCGAGATCAATGTATGAAGGTTGATTGGGGTTTAGTTACAGTTAGTTTAGTTGCGGTTAGTTGTGACTAGTTCTTTTACATAATGCTATGCAGTTTATCAGTAGTGAGTAGGGGTTGGTTTGGGTTTAAAGCAGTGGTGTGTACAGGAATCTGGTGGTTCATGGGTTTGCCATGGATGAGGAGGGCAAGAAGATGTCAAAGTCTGTTGGTAACGTCGTCGACCCGTCGGTCGTTATAGACGGTGGCAAGGTGAAATTATTTAGCGCGACTTCACAGTAACATGCAGTGAATTTGGTTCTCTGTGGTTGGTTGTTGCTAGATCTCCCTGTATTCCTCTTTATGTTTATCAGTAACGATATAGACCTTGAGTAAATAAATGACAGACAACTTACATAGAACATGACTAAGGTCATCACAAGGGCACTTTACAGTCATACCTAACCATCTGTTTCTGTGCAAGAGGGCCGGACACAGAACCGTTCCCCCTTCTTTAGTCGCCTTTTACGAATCGCTGATTACGAATCTGGGGAGCTCTGGGCTTTCTAACTGATTCTTTGTTTCCCGGACTGCAGGGGGTACAAAGCATGTATCTATTAGCTTTTATGACAAGCTTCTCTTGCAAGTTTTCATATGCTGTTTATAAAATTTGAGTTTATAATATTTTATTGTCGCAGATTGATTGCATGAAATATTCAATGCAGAATTATTTTGTGAAATACATAATAACAGCAACAGCCGGTCCCGAAGGCTCTGGGACCTGCGGAACGTGCACTCAAGTATAATCTAAGACCTAGCCTTGGCCTTGTGCTTGCTTTGCCTATGTTCAATATCGGCTATAGCCTGCACAGTTGTTGCGATGTGCGTCTATGGCTATGATCTAGATTATAATTTGGGTGTGGGCATCTACCTGAAGCCTTTACCTGATTCAACGATAGACAGGGACCTATGGTCTTGGTTAAAGACCTAGATCGAGGCCTAGGTTTAGGTTGAGGCCCAGCTCATGATGGCTCTAGGTCCTAGCTTTGATCTATGTTATAGACAGGCGTTGCCTGTATATGCTTATGTCTCGACGTAGCCCTGATATGGGCTGTGAACCCTAGTTTAGGTACAGGTCTAGGTCTTGGACCTAGATCCATTCTATTCTAGGCCTTATCTGTATCTCGTTGGCATACAGCCAGCATGTTTGCATCTGGGGTAGACTATCGTTGTTTATGAGCTAGGGCTGGCTAAGTCCAAATCATTATTTATAAGCTATCTGGCTAGGGCTAGACTAAGTCCAAAGCTAGGCCGTGTAGACTGTAGTCCTAGGGACCTACAACCCTTGTGTCTTGTTGAAGTCTTGGCCTTTTGCCTAGCTTAACATAGATATAAAGTGTGTTATTCAAAAATATTATTTTAGTGAATCATATGATGCACCTAACCCTTACTTAAACTTTGTTGGGTTTTTTCCACAGTAGTATTATAAATCATATTTCTTTTGCACACTAGCAATGAGTAAACAAGCAGATTGTTCAGAACAAATGCTTATCAAATGAGAAGTATTTAAGCCATGACAGGAATAATATGCTTATACATTGGCATATGATTCCAATAGCAGCCTTTTGATCAAGTTGCCCTGCAATTGCATTATTTTGTATAATATTAGTATTTGTTGCCTTCAGAATAAGAAATCTGAGCCTGCCTATGGAGTCGATGTGCTGAGAATGTGGGTGGCACATTCTGGAACTGATGCCAAGATACTGATTGGACCAACCATCCTGTCGGCTTGCCATGAGCGAGTCTTTAAGGTTTGTTTAATGAACACAATGTTCATTGCACACCACGCTGCTGCTTGTTACGACTATTGGCAAAATCCAATTGATCGCATGGATGCAGTGCGTCAGTGCGTCATAACAAAATCACCAATTGCCCGGTCAATGACAAACAAGGATTTCTTGATCCAAAATATTGATCGTGTTTTTATCACATCAGTCAGGGGTCTTCATACATCATATCGAATTGCTTCGAATCATAAAACACAAATCTCTAATATCTGTGCATTTCATTTCTTAATGCTAATATTCTGCAACGGCTGTAAAAATTTATTGTTTTGCAACATCATGACTTGTAGGCCAATCCCAATTTATGTTGTTCAGGCTGTACATGCTAAATACTGTACCAACATCAGCTGTATGATAGCGATCTAAAATATAACAAAAAATTATCATTTATAAAATTTGACCTTGAATTTTACTAATTGTCAGGACAAAATTGTAATTAAAATATTTCCTAAATACCGTGCGTACTTTCAAATGTCAATCCTTACCAAATGTCAGTCAAGTTATTCCTGTAAACACCCCTAGGTACTGGAATCTGCTTCAGCATACGCATAAACGCGCACGCGTTATGTTGCTGCATTCCTTGCTTACGCAGGCCATTTGCAGCCATGGACACCCGTCCTCCACTTTATCCTATCCGTCGCATCCTCATGTCCTAATCCCTTGCTTTCATATCCTTCTCTGTCAAGTCTTTCCACATCGTTTGTGGTCTCTCTTTACAGCTTTTTCCATCTACCTCATAATCCATACATTTGCACACCCAATCATCCCATTCCTTTCTCAAGACATGCCCCAGGCAGTTCGTTCGGTTCTTCTTACTATCTCCCCCACTGTCTCCAACCTCATTCTAGATCTCAGGTTTGCACTATTCTTCTTCTCTTCGGAGGACACACTACTCATCCATTTCACCATTCTCATCTCTATCTACTCAAATCTGCTTTGATTGCCCATGTCTCACTACCATATATCATTGCGCTTCTTATACACCCTTCTTACACATGCTTGGTAACCCTTTCTTTAAACCTCAGTGATATCTTCCGCAATCTGCACCATGTGCTAGCTGTTTGCAATTTGAGAGCTCTGTGACCTTAATTTTGTGAACGGGGTCTAAAATGCGTGAAATTGAACAGTCGCTTGACTAGGCGAGGTTGATGCCTATCTGACTATGTTGGCCTCGCCTTGCCAGGCTACTTTTGCAGCTTCTATGCGGCATCCGCAGTACATGAAAAACTTCAAAGAGCTCATTATCTATAAGGACCGGGATAAATTAAATATTTTGTCATTCATATTCTGGATCTATATGTTACTGCATGAATGGTTGTGCTGGACTAATTATCCTGAGCCAGACGGCCAGCAGTCCTTTAATTATTGCTGTCAGGCGTCAATGATAGTTTTAACTGGAAACTTTTCGTATCTAAAACTACGGTATCGGTAGTTTATATTGAGACGACAAAGCGCACGGAGAGAAAGAGAGGGTCTATATTATGTGTTACTGCAATGCTAAGACCTGACAATGTTACGAGTAACTTTGGAACCCTATCATCGCCATTGGCCTACGCATTGGCGCTCGACTCGCACGTACGCATCCATGCGTCTGCGGGACAGTGGTCGGGCAGGACGATCACCATAGCCTGGCCTGCCGCCGCAACACAAACCATTATCGATTGCATACCAACGACGTCGTTGTTAAAGTCGTGCTATATCCGGGCTGAACTTGAGCCCTCTCGCCTTCTCCGAGACAACGGAAAGCAGCCTGACAGTCTAAAAGCTTGTTCCTCAATTCTTGACAAGGAAGAATCCTGCTCTTGGCCTTTACCTGCTCGACACTCTCACCCCGTCATTGCCTATCAACTATTCCTCAATGGCGATGGAGTCAGCAGCAGCTGACCCCCGAGCGAAGCAGCGGTGACAGTATCATAGTGAGCTAGGAGGGCAGATACAAAGCTAGGCCGATGGCTGACTAGCTGCAGCTGCTAACTAATGACCACTGATTCTTATTTTATTTAGGTCTATGCATTAATGCTAATTTGCTATCTTTATACTATATTAAACTTTGCGACTGTAATTTTGCAAATTACGTATCCATATTGGGGGACAAGATTGTAATATTATTGCTTTTGAAATAAATAATGAAAATGACAGTATAAATTTTATAGTATTGATGTCTGCAGCTAAGAAAATCCCTGCGGTATCTCATGAGCAATCTGCATGATTTTAACTTCAAGCAGCACTCGGTTGAGCCCGCCCACTTGCTGCTGACCGACAGCTACATGCTCCACCTGCTTCACGAGTTCATCGGTCAGGTGAGTTATTGAACTTTTCATTAAACTTTTCATAATATTCATGATCGCAGCATTGATTAAATTGTAAATCAACCAACTCTGCAGAGTGGGGTAAAAGGAGAGCCCAGAGTTGTCTGGGCGAGTCACAAACATGTAGATGCAGAGTGTATGATGCTTGTGCGTGATGAGTGCATGCGATGTTTGTAGGTGTTGAGTCAGAACAGTGGGTGCATGTGACGAGTACATACGATGTGTGTAGTTGATGAATGCATGCAGTGCGTGAATTTGTGTGTAGGCGATGGGAATGTACGATGCGTGTATGTGATGAGTGCATATGTTGTGTGTAGGTGATGAGTGCGTATGATGTGTGTAGATGATGATTGCTTGCGATGTGTGTAGGTGATGAGTGCGTATGATGTGTGTAGATGATGATTGCTTGCGATGTGTGTAGGTGATGAGTACGTACGATGTATTGTATGTAGGTGATGCGTGCGTACGATGTATTGTGGGTAGGTGATGAGTGCATATGATGTATTGTATGTAGGTGATGAGTGCGTACGATGTATTGTGTGTAGGTGATGAGTGTGTAAGATGTGTGTAGGTGATGAGTGCGTATGATGTATTGTGTGTAGGTGATGAGTGCGTACGATGTGTGTAGGTGATAAGTGCGTACGATGTATTGTGTGTAGGTGATGAGTGCATATGATGCATTGTATGTTGGTGATGAGTGCGTACGATATATTGTGTGTAGGTGATGAGTGCATATGATGTGTGTATATGATGAGTTTATGATGTGCGTAGGTGATGAGTGCGTACTGCGTAGTGCGTGCGATGTGTGTAGGTGATGAGTGCGTGTGATGTGTGTATGTGGTGAGTATGTATGATGTGTGTAGGTGATGAGTGTGTACGATGTGTGTAGCTGATGAATGTGTATGATGTGTGTAGCTGATGAGTGTGTACGATGTGTATAGGTGATGAGTGCATATGAGGAGTTCAACTATTCACGTGTTGTCAGTCTCGTTGATCGCTTCAACAGCATCCACGTCTCCGGCTTTCACTCACATGTGACAAAGGATAGGCAAGTATTAATCTCTTATTTCCCATAGCCCTTCAATCATCACATGTGACCAAAGATGGGCAAGCATAAAGTGGTCCCCATTGTCCTTCAATCATCACATGGGACCAAAGATAGGCAAGCATTAGTGCCTTAGTTCTATCATCTCATGATAGGATCACCAAGGATATACATTAATTAGGCAATCATGAGTTTATGAGTCCCAGTAGCCCTTCAATCATCACATGTGAATAAGGATCGGCAAGCAGTGATTTATCAGTCCCTGTGGCCCTTCGATCATCACATGTGAACAAGGATAGGCAAGCAGTGATTCATCAGTCCCAGTAGCCCTTCAATTATCACATGTGATCAAGGATAGGCAAGCATT
>JAQIWG010007779.1:0-12009 GCA_034695025.1 Chamaedrilus cognettii | reverse complement strand
AGGAAAATATTTTTTGGAAACAGAGTTGTGGATGAGTGGAATCAACTTCCCGATAGCGTAGTCCAGGCAACAAGCGTCAAAGCCTTCAAAGGCAAGCTAGATTGCTTCCTGAGTGACACCAGGGGATTGAAATAAGCAGCAACGCTTTTTTCCCCATTTGAGCCGTCAGCGGGGTCGGGGAGAAGGGGGCCTCGGGCGGCGACAAGGTAAACAAAGGTAGTGATATACCCCGAGCAATGGCATCACTCTTTTAAAACATTCACCATGGCTATCAAATCAATTATTAAACCCTAATCCCTCCCTAACCAAACTCAGCCTAACTGAGTCCTAAACTAACCCTAACTTACAAACACTAACGGGGCTTAGAGTTAGCCCTAACCCTAATTTAAAACGAAATATTTTTATCTTAAATTTTTTCCATCGGATGATTGACAGTTGCGTTGTACAGGAGTGGGCGTGGCACGTGCATGCTAAGGGTAAACTCCGCCGTCAGCTGCGTTTTTCAATATTTTGTAGCGATATTTACGGTTTTAAATAATAAAACGATATGATTGGTCGGAATCTGTGAGGCTTTTGTTTAAAATGGCAACTTTGGTATTCATACGCAGCTTTTTAACGTTTAAAAATATAAATTTGTTAAATTTAATATCAGCGTTATTATCCTAATATATATATTTTGAATGTAATTAAATTTTAAAAGCGATTTGAAAATTTCAGTTTACAAACGAAGTTTAAAATGAATTTTTCATGAAATTAGTTTGGAACTAATTTTCTATATCTGACGCAAGGATACATTTTTTCGAAAATTTGGCGCGTCAGGCGGAGAGCGCTGTCTAATTTTGTAAGTTTAAAAAAAAATCGTATTTTGTTGTATTTTGCGTAAAAATTACCTGCTGCTAGTAATAGTACATTGCTCGAAACATTGGGACGCTCCGGTGCAGGATATTTTACGTGAAGCGTTTAATAATGTAGAGTTTTAAGGTCAAGATTTATTATGTGATACATTTATGCATAAATACAGCAGGATGCTAATGACCCCCGTGGTCAGGGTATCCACATAAAAAACTACAAAAGAAAGAAAGAGAAAGATAGGTCAAGATTTAATGGTACCGTATTAATTTACCGCGTATTCCACCGATACCCTTGAATGGTGCTTGCGTTTAGCGTCCTAACCCTATTGGGACACTAAACGCGCTGAACTATTGAAGTATTGCTGAAGTTCATCGTAGTTTGACGTAATGATAGGCTATAGCATTACGTCAAACTACGATGAACTTCAACTTCATTACTGCACTCCACTCTAACGGATGATTATTTGCAGTGCGCGCGGACAAAATAACCACACCCCAAATTTTTATTTTATTTTTAAATTTGAGGCCAAAGCCATCTTGAATGAATTCAGAGAATGATTCAGTTCCAAAGTGGTTTGGGGATGGGAGTTCTAATCCAAAATTGTACGAGGAAGAAATGAAATGCTTATAATAATATTTGTGCTCTATGATTAATTATATAACTTGCTTATTTAAGTTATAATCGCCTTATGATGCCACTCCTTGTCTGAGCTTGACGAATTTGATTATGTAACTTTAAAATGTCAGGAATTCAGGAGGCAGCTACATTTTGTAAATTATACTTTAAATCTTGAGATTGACTGAACGCGATGCATCTATTGCATGTTGAGGTTAGAATGATGCAGACTCAAGCATTGTTGAATAGATTAAATGCTAAGTTAAGGTTATGGATTTTTATTGTTATTCCAAATTAGTTCAGATACATTATTGTTATTTGAATTTGTTGCTAAGGATTAGGTCACTGTAAATATGTAGTTGCCTGACTGTCGCGTCACGCAGCGCAGTGATTAGTTGCAGACATGACGTCACGCAGCACTGATTGGTTGCAGGTGTGCATGACGTCACCCAGCTCTGTGATTGGTTGCAGGTACGCATGCGGTCGTGCAGGTGAGGTATCACTGGCACCCAGCAGAGCATGGATGATGCCACGGCGCCGGTGCCATATGGCACCATCGTGGTCATCAAGCGTGACGGGCAGGACGGGAATCGCTTCGGACTCATCAATGAACGCTGTCTCTTTGGAAGGTAACGCTGCACCATGTTACGCCACTTTTCTCTGTAGTGTTTCTTTAATTTTTTTAATATTTTGGTTAAGTATTGAAATATATTCACTACTTAATTTTTGGTCAAATATATTTTTTTGTATAAATAGATTTATAAATTTTTAGAGATTCTTCTCAATGCTACGTTTTTTTTGAAAGGGACTTCTAAAAATTGGTGTATCCTTTTTGCTCTGGAACGGCTAACCCTGAATATTTTAGATAGTAAAATTGAAATTGTTTGATTTTGTTTTGCTTTATGATAGTTAAAAAACTATCTAAAATGATTCGTTATTAACGTATCATTTTGATACATAGTTTTCATCATGCAGAGTGCTGTAGTAATGTGCGAGTAACATGAATCTGGATGAGGGAGCTCATGTGTAGATGATGTGGTGATGCTGCAGGGCTGAAGAGTGTGATATTCGCATTCAACTGCCGAATGTTAGCAACGAACACTGTGAGATAAAGGTTGACCTCGCGGATGAAAAGGTTTGATATTTAGCATTGCTTACAGCTCTAGCGTTCCTCTTGTTATAGCCCTTGAGGGGGAAAGGTGATGCTCCATTGCATCAGCTGATAGTCGCTGGTGGTGGTTCCACCGTAGACTGGTAGGCATCGTAGAAACACTTTTGGCTGATGAATTTAAGCCACCCTTGCCGAAGGGTGCACGAAGTGACTTTAGATCTTTGCGACTGACGGGATTAGAATGAACAATTGCCGCACTAGTGATCCAAGACCAACTTGGATCACTCGGTCACAGCGCTTCTTCCTGCCCCAATGGTGGCAGCAGGGGCAAGGCTGCCGGGCACAGTTTGATGTCATTTCCAGGACAACTAGCATTCCTGTTAAAGTAGGTAAATGATGCGTGTTATGTTTCTATCACGAACATCTGTATTAGATCACGCTTGTCGTGTTTAACCATGCTTCTCCCACTAAGGCCGATTTTTTCCATGAAGTATTAGGTTTTTAATCTGAGATTATGACCATAACCACGTCATCTCATCCAATCAGCGCACTGAAAGCTTAATCTAGGATTCATTCAGCGCCACTTAATTTTAATCTCGTTTTAACTTTGATTTTAATCTCAGATCAAAATTGTAGCACTTAATTGAAAATCGGTCCTAAGACTTATTTAAATGATTTCAGATAATTTATGTGTGTGGCACTCTCAAATGTTATCGAGTTATTTGTATATCTCCGATCTAATTAACGAGATCTGATTGGGTTGTGACGTCATTTTTGTTCTGTGGCAATTTTAAACCAAATAACTCTAGATTGAGTAACTGGTCCTAAGTCTAGCGGAACGTAGCTCTGGTTTTTCAATCAAATATTAAATTTTAATCTGAGGATGTCACATCATCTCATCCAATGAGCGCACAGAATGCTTGATCCACGATTTATTTACCATCCTGTGATTGGTTTCCGCCATCTTAATCCTGGATTTAGTTTTTAACACTTGAATGAAAAACCAGCCCTTAGTGTTATACAAAACCAGCCCTTAGTGTTATACATAGTTTGAGGGGTTGGTGTACTGCAGCTGTCGCTCATGAGCCTGGATGGATCTACGACGCTGCTCAACGGGGTCAGGCTGGACGGGCGTGTGCCCCTCGCGCACCTCGATGTCTTCACCATCGGCGACCGCTCGTTCCGCTGCGAGCTGCCGCAGCTGCCGGGTCCACTTCCCTGTTTGGAGCCTGTCGCAGCACAGCCAGCTGGAGCAGGGGAGCCGCGCGCTGCTTCACCCGATAGGGCTGCTGCTGCTGCCTCAAGGATTGACCCCAAGAAGGCTGCTAGCTCAGGTTGGAATATATACTGTTGCAATATCTTGACTGCAATACGTAGTTGATTATTAATAATGACTGCTGCAATATATATCAGTCGTAGTGTTGAGGTTATGATGTATATATGAAATAGATTACCTTCACTTTGCGATAGTTTAGCTAGTAAATCTTAGTCAATCCAATCGAGACAATAATTTCTACAGAATTTTAATTTGTTTGGAGATTGGAACACTGTTGTGGCTGACAAGAACTGGCTTCACTTCTTGTTTATTGCTGACTTGATTATATCTGATTTTTTGAATTTTTCAGCCCCTGTCGTGGAGTCGTCGGCGCCAACATCCGTTGCCCGATCCCCTGCTAGGACCTTGACCCCCTCCCGCGCTGCCCCTCCCCCCAGCCCCGCCAGGGGTGCAGGGGGTCGAGTGGACCCTGAGGGGGCGCGCCAGGCTGCTGCTGCGCGCGTGGTGGAGGCAAGAAGGGCGGCGGCGGGTGGGGGGACTACACGCGCTGGGGTGGCAAGGGGGGAGAGCCAGATTGTCAAGAAGCCAGGGGGGGCAAGCCCAGGCAGAGTCGCTAGTCCTGCAAGGATGGCTGTTAGCCCGGCAAGAATGAGTGCTAGTCCAGCAAGGAATAGTGCCAGTCCGGCTAGGGTTGCAGTCAGTGCAGCTAGCCCAGCCAGAGTCCCTAGCGCATCTCTTTCGGCATGGATCAACAAGGCCGCGAGTCCTGCACGCATCTTCACTCCCTCCAGAACAACAGCGAGTCCGGCTCGCATGGAAGGCCTTGCAAGGACCGGGGGCGCCATCCCACTGAAGGCCAGCAGGGGCGCGGGGAACGTTGCGCGCAGCAAGTCTGCCACCAGCGGCGTCACCCCAAGCGTAGTGCCTGCAGGAAATCTGCTCGTCGGGGCGGGAAGTGGACCCTGCGCGGGGAAAACCCCGTCACTCAATGAGGCGATATCGCGCGCCATGGAGGGGCTGAGTGCCATGAAGAGGTCAGCGAGTGCGTCGAGCATCAAGCCCGGACTTGGGTTGACCCTCGGTCACCCCAGCAGGGTCCAGGCCGGGAAGTCTCCTCTGAGTGGAGCGGAGGGGCAGAGACCTGACACTAAGACTGCGGTTGTTAAAAGAGAAGCTAAGATGCCCACGTCTGTGGGTCGAGGAGCTAGCCAGCGGCGGTCTGGCGGCAGTGGTGGTGGTGGCGGGGTTGATGGGGCAGCGAAGGCTTCATTCGATGGTCCGTCCAGCGACAATGGAGGATCTGTGCAACACATTGTTGCGATCAAGGCGTCTAGGAGATCTAGCAGCTCTGAAGCTTTGGTTAAATCAGACGGGGGTGTGAAGGGGTCGGGCGCACGCTCCAGAAGCATGCCCCGTATCAGTCCTTCGCTCGGTGCTGGCGAGGCAAGCCCCGGGGCAAGGGTCTCAAGGAGGTCAAGCAATGCTGCCGACCAATCGGGTGGTGGCAGAAAATCTAGGTCAGCCACACCCCGTGGCATCAAGTTGTCACTAAGTGGATCAGCAGACAAATCTGGGTCAAGCTTCTCTTCAAACATGCATGTGCAGGCCATGGCAAACAACATCGAATCAGGTAGTGAAGGGTCAGCGGTCAGGGGCTCAAGGAAGAGTTTCGCTGAACAGCAGCTGGACCAGACCTCAGATATAAAGGAAACACCAGGCAGAAAGACTGCTTCTGTGCTGAAGGGTAGCAGTGGCAGGAAGGCTACTCCTGCTTTCAAGAAGGCTGCACCTGCTGGCAAGAACACTGCTAGCAAGAAGAACACTGCTAGCAAGAGCAGTGATGCTGGTGTCTCCGGTGCAGATGGGACCGGTGGGGGCGTGTCTACCTTTTCAGCCTCATCCTCGGTCTTCCAGACGATGGACGTTGTTGCCATTTTGTCCTATGACTCGCCCGTCAGTGCCATGAGAGCGACGCCATCCAACAAGAAGGCAACGCCCACCGACCAAAAGCCGTCACCGTCAAACCAAAAAGTGATGCCAACAAACCAAGACGCGATGCCAGCAAACCAAAAAATGACGCCAGCCAACCAAAAAGCGACGTCCACCGGTCAAAGTGCGATGTCCGGAGGCGACCAGAAAAAAAGGCTGACGCAGCGGAAATCTAAAACTCCGGAGGCATCGCCGGAGAGAAGAGGGGGTGGAAAGGAAAACAACGGGGTAGCGAGTCCAGTGTGCACTCCGGGGGGAACAAACTCCCCCGTCAGAAATGCCACCAACTGGCTACCCATGATAACCATGCCCTTAGCAACGGTTGGCATGGTTACAAGCACTACGGTAACCACACCCACACCCACAGCTACAGAATCCCTTCCTACTGGCTCAGCTGGAAGAAGATCTGGTGTCAGTAACGCCGGTCTAGATTTTTCAGCTCAGGATTTCTTTGCCGACACATCGGTTAACTCTTCCGGCAAGAAGTCACCAATGGGACTTTCTCTCATGGAATCACCGATCCCTGGAAAAAATTTGCGGGTCGTCGGCTCCGAAAAGAAAACTCTAGTTGCCAAGTCGGTGAAGAAATCGCCAATGGCGAGATCTGCTAAAAAGTTGCCAATTGTGAGATCCGGCAGGAAGTCACTGGTGATTGACGATGTAAAGAAAAAGTCACCAATGAGGGGGTCGGGGAAAAAATCGCCGGGAATAGGATCCAGCGGGAATGAGCAAACGAGTCCGCCACTAGCCGCGTCTACGGGCGGCACCAGGGTGTCAAGTCCTCTAGTGAGGAACAAAGCTACTGCTAGAATGGTGAGTCACTGCTGCGATCTAACGGTATGGCTTTCAATCAGTACTCATGCTCGTGACGTTTACACGATCACAGGAGATAGACTACTCGTTTTAATTTAGCTGGCATTGATTAAAATGATCGAGTAAAATGTCGAAATATCCGTTGAGGTTGATCATATTTTATTGTATTTCTCAAATGTTTGTTGTCAGCCTGGAGTGTGGTTGTGATTCAGTCATCAGTCTGGTACTCTGTCTCGATATTGTGATTCATTCTTTAGTCTGGGTTGTACTTGTGGTTCAGTCTGGGTTGTGGTTCAGTGTTTGTTGTGTTTGTGGTTCAGTCTGGGTTGTACTTGTGGTTCAGTCTGGGTTGTACTTGTGGTTCAGTCTGGGTTGTACTTGTGGTTCAGTCTGGGTTTTACTTGTGGTTCAGTCTGGGTTGTACTTGTGGTTCAGTCTGGGTTGTACTTGTGGTTCAGTCTGGGTTGTACTTGTGGTTCAGTCTGGGTTGTGGTTCAGTGTTTGTTGTGTTTGTGGTTCAGTCTGGGTTGTGGTTCAGTGTTTGTTGTGTTTGTGGTTCAGTCTGGGTTGTGCCTGTGGTTTAGTCTAGGTTGTGGTTCAGTCTGGGTGGTGTTTGTGGTTCATTCTAGGTGTGGTTCGGTCTGGATTGTGCTTGGGTTCAGTGTGTGCTTGAGGTTCAGTCTGGGTTGTGGTTCAGTCTGGGTTGTGGTTCAGTGTGTTTTGTTTGTGTTTCAGTCGACCGGCGTGTACGGAAGGCAGTCAATGCCCAGTCAGCTGAGACAGAGCATCGGAGCGCTGCGCCGCAGCTCCCACCCGGTCCCAGAGCTCGACGAGTCTCTACTCTCCTCCAGCGATGGTAAGGCCATTCCACTTGTGTCATTATGTATTAATACTAGTGGTAAATTGATGTGTGACTTTGAGATCGTGCTTATGAAGTCTGCTTCATTTTAGAGGATTGCACTGCACACATTTTTTATGCTGATTTATTACACTTTATTCTCTATTTGACTGCGATTTTAAGTGACCTCTTCGCATTTCTCTGTGTTTGCATCATTAAATAAGAGGCCCTATTTTTGATATTGTTCTAAATGTGAGGGTCTTTTAATATTTTTGGTTGGGTTTTAACTCGTTAACATTACCTAATGATAGCGATTAGCATGCTGTTAAAAACCGACTGTGTTAACGGCTAGATGCCTCATAAAAACCACACATTTTGCATCGAAATATTACGAAATACCATATTTTTTTATAATTTGTATCTCCGCTCCTATAAAGGCTAAAAATATTAAATGTGCACCAAACTGCTCGAATTGAACAGCATCAGAGAGTGAATCGTAACGTTTTTTGGGAAGAAAAATTGTGGGGGGGCGGTCTCAAATTTAAAAGCGTGAATGCAGAAAAGGTGTGTAATTCAATTTCTGACATTCTACTGAAAACAAAATTGACATCGGATGAAAATTGGACTCACAGCAAGGCTTTTAGTAACATCCATTGAGTTCTCGTATGTTCTCTTGACTACAACGCAGCCAATACTGGAGCTAAAAATAATCTGGAAAAGTCCAGTAGATGCAATGACATCTGACGAATAAAATTGTAATGGTAAGCTAAGCGTTTGGCTTCATCCAACTACAAGCCAGGCCGTTGAATAGAGTGATATATATATAGGTCAAATGTTTGGCGTTCGCGGCCTATTGGCCTACTGTAGGCTGTGCGTAAATTATTGGCGTTTGCAACAGTAGGTGCTCAGCGACCGAGTCAAATATTTGGCGTTTGAACGTAGAGTTAAGATGCTGTGTGAAAGTGTTTGTTGTCACTGTCACACCGACAGTGACTATTTGCTGATCATTGATCTGTCGTTTTTCTTAGTTTATTTTTATTTTTTTTGTTTCTTCAGTTATTTTTGTTCCTTTTCAGCGCTGGAGTCTCCAAGCCCCAAGAAGTCAGCAAAGAAGCCCAGAAGCCCCGTGAAGTCACCAAACAAGTCTAGAAGTCTCGCCAAGTCCCCAAGCCCCACCAAGTCCACAGGGAAGTCCCCCCCCAGCGCAACGCGCTCCAAGCGTCCCAGCCCGTCCAAGTCCCCTCACCGCAACCTCAAGCGCCACGCCGACCCCATGACCGGCAACGCGCAGAAGAAGAAGAAGCGCAACGTGTCGTTCGGCCCGGCCATGAGCCCCGAGCTGTTTGACCACACCCTTCCCGTCAGCACCCCCCTCCGCCGCGGAGGCAACGCGACCGCTCGCAGACCTTCTGCTGGTCCCCAGAGGTCAAGCCCTGTAGGGTCGCCTGGACTCACTGCTCTCCTTGAATCGCCAAAGGCTATATCACCAAGGGTTCAATCACCAAGGGTTCAATCACTAAGGGTTCAATCACCAATGGTTCAGTCGCCTCTGAAGGAGGGTATGTCGCCCCTGGGTAGGTCAATAGTTCTGCCTCAGTCACCTCTGGCGACACCGAGGACGGGTCGTAGGTCCAAGAGCGCGTCCCCTTCACCCAGAGTGAGTGCAGCACAGGTGAATGATTCACCATTGAGAAGTCCAGTGGGAAAGCAATCAAAGAAAAAAACCCCAAAGGCTTCTTTGAGAGAGCAGTCGGCACACGCAGAAACTCCAGCAGCACGAGTAGCGGAGGTGCAGGCTTTGTGTGAACGAGTGAAAGAACTGAAGAAAGGAACCACGCCTAAGAGACGGACGCCGAAGACAACTCCAAAGGAAGAAATAGAAACGGTGACTCTAAAAGGACGAACACCGAAAATGACACCTAAGACGACAAGCAGAAAAAGCATGCATGGTCAGTCACGCGCTGCCATTGATCATGTTGAACACGTGAAGATCAGGCCGAGCGCGAGTCACGTGATGGTGTTTGACCTGTCGGCCGATGAGGACAGTGAGGCGGAGTCGCCGTATCGCTCCCTGACGCGCCCCCCGCTGAGGGGCAACAAGTCTCCACGGAGCACCCCCAGGGCAGACACTTCCATTCCATCGGCAATCACTTCCACTTCCAGTGCACCGGTTAGAAAGACTGCGGAGAACAAATCCAGCGTGTCTCCTGGGTCCATCTGTGCTGGGACGGGCAGTCCAGTACCGCCCAGTATGGTGGCGACGTCCGAGGATCGCCTGGCTCCTAGAGTATCGGCGGCGGTGGAGAAGTACCGGCGAGCACGCAGCCTGCCCTCCACCCCTGCCAGAACCTCTGCCTCTGTCAGAACCCCCTCCTCCCTCGACCCATTTGCGTTTGAGTCGAGTCCGGAAGCTTCCGCGACCAAGAAGCAGCGACAACCATCTTCGCGAGGGTCCTCGGCAACCATCGCTGCCGTGAACATGTCAGAACAGGGGGAACTGGAGGCGGTAGAATTCTCGCCTAAGCTGAAGCGCGAGAGCTCGCTCATCACGTACAGCAGCATGAGCAGCACCCCGTTCACTCAAAACTCACTCGCTCACGTATCGCCTGTTAAAGACTCGCCTTCTCGAGTGCGTGGGAAAAGTGCGGAGAAAAAGGCTTTGATCGGTAAGCGCGTTGTGTCTCCGGGTGGGGAGGAGCCAGGGAGCGCAACGACACCCCTGCCTCGTTCACTGCTTAGAAGATCAAGTACTTCGAAATCCACCCGGAAAGTGACAGACAATTTTGCCGCCGTCGTTGTCAAGTGCTCTCCTGTAATATTTCAGTATGCCTCGCCCCCAGCGCGTGTGTCCAGCCCAGCGGCGCAAGCGCGGCCCCCTCCCCAGCGCGCCTGGGACTCAGAGCCGCGCGTCAGGCCTGCCCCGGAGCAGCGCGCAGCGGCGCGCATGTCTCCGGAGGAAGTGAAGCAGACTGGCGCAGTCCCGGCCCGCATGATCTCAGAGCGCAACGTGGATCTGTCGTCGATTCGCGATCTGACGACTCCAGGCAAGTTCTACGCGTCATCAGTCGCCGGAAGTCGGTCTCCGAGGCTGGCGTTTCCTCCGAATGCTGTCGCCCTGAGAGCCATCTACGGCAAGAGCCTGATCTCGGGGCCCTCAACCCCGCCTCCGTCCAGCGCCTCCAAGAAAATCGGAATGAGAGCGTCGCCTGTCATTGGAACCGAACAAGAGAAAGCTGTGGGAGGAACACCAACAGCTCAGATGAAATCCAAAAGTGTGAAGTCTGGTATTCCAAGTTCTTCTAAGAAGTCGTCCATGATCGCGCAGAGCATCAGTTCTGAAATTTTCCCTGCAGTCATTTCTGTCGATCTGCTTCCAGGCTCCCTTCCTAAGGGTGGATTGACATCGAAGCTGATTGGTTGCCTATCGACAGGGAGGTCGGGCGCTAGAAAGGCGCCACGTTTTGCCACGACTGCCGAGAAGTCATCAGTGGGATCCCAGACGCCGGTGAAGGTCTCTGCGCTGAAGAAGAGGCTCTGGTCGGAGGTGGTGGGGGGTCAGGCGCCGGAGGGAGGGGTCGAGGGAGGTCAGAGGCACGGGGGTGGAAGGAAGGGTGGCAGACCTACTGGGAGAGGCAAGATGGCAAGCACTGGGGCCAAGAACTCAAAGGTAAGTAACTCAAACTATTTAGATTTTGTTATTTTTTTCGGTTGGCTGAGCACTTCTTTTGTTTTTACTCTTCACTTCAAATTCAACTTTACTATTGCACTCCACCCTAGTAACGGATGATTATTTGCAGTGCGCATGGTCAAAATAACCCCACCATAAATTTTATTTATTTATTTTTGAGGCCAAAGCCATCTTGAGTGAATTCAGCGATGACTGCTTCTGAGTGGTTTGGGGAAGGGAGTTCCAATCCAAAATGGTATGAGGGAGCTACTTGACACCACAATGTCATGTAGACTGGCTATCTGTGATTTCAGTTTATCTACGATTGTCTGATTTTTTGTCGAATTACTTAAATTAATTATTGATATCATTTCACCAGTGCAGTTGGTTTGATGCTTTGAAAAACCACACATAGATTGTCAGTGATGATAGCTATGTCTTTCAAATGGATGTTAGATATACTGAAGCCTAATAAGACCAGTATCAAGTTATTACGGAATCAGATTGTGGTGCAGATCTCTTACAATGACATATTGTGAGTTCGATTGCTCTGTGAAGGCATTGCTTTGGGTTCTGATCGTGTCACAAGCTGCTGCATGAGGTCTTTGCTTTCATTGACTGCGACACAAGCTGTTGCGTACTTGCTTTTGTTATAAACTGTGACATAAGCCGTTACGTAAAGCGCTACTATTGAACCCGTTGCTTCTTATTGGCTGTGACACAACTTGTTGCATGAAGCCGTTGCTTTCATTGAGACTCTGACACAACTTGTTGCATGAAGCCGTTGCTTTCATTGAGACTCTGACACAACTTGTTGCATGAAGCCGTTGCTTTCATTGAGACTCTGA
>JAQIWG010007778.1:0-12010 GCA_034695025.1 Chamaedrilus cognettii | reverse complement strand
TATATATACACAGTAGTATATACGATATCTACTGTGTATGCTGATAACAATACGTAATAAAAATTGCTAGAGTCCCGTACGAATGTACGGGCTTTATTCTAGCGTAACAATGAAAGATGAGCCTGTAAGAAGAAGCAGTTGTAAATAAGTTATTTTCACAGCTATTGTACTTTGCACAATGTGTAACATTGAGTTGCTTCTACGATGCGTCCCTTATGGCTCAATTTTACGAGCGTAAGAAGCTCTCATCAGTTCTGAACTTCGACGGATCAATTGTGCCGTTCTCCTGGAAGTCACCAATGCAAATATTAAACTAAAAAATCGTTCAATTTAGATTTTTAAAAGTCCATTCATTTACAAAGCATTAAAAACATTGAAAAGCCTCCTGCAACTATAACTATCATTGCAACACGGCGCAGATTGCGCTGCACCTTGGAAGTGTTTGGCGCGGAAGATCCTGCCCGCGATGCTCCTCCTGTGTGGCGCGGGGTGCGGCGCGCCGCTCAGCGCTCGCGACTTGGTCCAGATGATGCGGATGATGACCGCGTAGCACGCGACGATGACGAGCGCGGGGAGGAAGAATATCGAGATCGAGACGAGACTGACGTAGATCTGGGGTCAAGTGTAGACGGATCAAGGGTCAATCACAATGACCCAAACATCATCATTGATCAGATTAACTTTAATGAGTAACTTTGAAAAGTTCAATTAGCACACTAATTCGTGCTAAACAAAATAAAAATGTCTGTAGGTTGTGCATCGTTGCTTTCAGGACACAGCTTGGGTGTTTTGCCTAAAGGTGGCATTGAGCCCAGTGTCGATGTACAATGCTTAGATCCAGAGTTTGAAATTAAACATTTAGACGCGTGGACGAGAGGGCTGTTTAAGCCGGCAGTCCCCTAGCCCCCCCCCCCCCTACCTGCCAGTGCCGCGGGGAGGGCAGCTGGAGGCGGCAGTCGCGCGTCCCGTCGGGCCGCACGACGACGTGGTGCGTGAAGACGAGCATGGGCACGGAGAGCAGCGCGGATACGAGCCAGGCGAGGGAAATGAGGATCTTACTGCGCAGCTCTGCAGCAGGATCAGAGGTCAGGGGTCTAGGTCAGAGGTATGTCAGACAAAATATGCAGAGTTATATAAATAGGCTAGAAAGAAGCAGTGTCAAATTTAGGTTACATAGAATAATAGTAGAATCAGAGAAGATATGCAGCAGAGAGGCGGGCCCATGCGAATGAGACTACGGGCTGATAGGAGGCAGAATAGATTGAATTTTTTGTACGACGTTGCGTTGTTCGCTGTATATTATGTCTCACAGTTTCAGACATATTCGTCGGTCAGAGGACGGTGTGTCTCGGTGGTGGATGAGGCACGAGGGACTGCCCTACTCACAACATTGTTGGTAGGCGTACCATTAATTAATTCTTATTTAGTATTTTTTGTATACAGATATAATGCACAATAAATCTGTTGGAGCTCATCTCAGACTGGTGGCGTACATCGTGGACGTAAAGACATTAACCACGAGCGTAATGCCTGCCTATGAGCATGCCTGCTATGCGTGCAGCCCATCCAAGCAATATTTCACTTAATTGCGTGACACCGAAGACCCAAGAAGACAAATCGCTGTCAAGTAAATTGATTCTTTTGCTCCGAAACGAAACCGAATTGCAAGTGCGAATGAACTTATCGCAACTCATCCATTTCCCGCGGTGACACTTTAATTTCTCCAGGGTGTTTTCTGCTCCACAACGCACGCCACGCATTCACAGGACCGAGTGGGGGTGGGAGAATCCGGACATTTTGTTTGGGGAGTGCGTCGTTTGTTCCCATAGAGAGGCAGGAGGCATTGAACTCCCTAGAGCGGTTTCTTTTAATTAATCGCTTCAGATCATCGTGGGCATTCAAGACGCAGATATAATCCAAAACCAATTTAAGCTCAAATCTACTGAGATTTTGTTGGCCGACACTTAATTGTCATTTTCTGCTGAAGTGCAGAGTAAGGCCAATGATTTCTCAGTCGCGCATAATGCTGAAGATCACCATACTGCATGCGGTTGTGAAATAAGCAGTCAAAGTAATCTAAACTACAATGAAGTAAAAAATTAAAAAACATGGCGGGGTGTAAATACGAGGAGTGTGAATTGGGAGACTTGGAATGTTGCAGCAAGGACTGCAAGCATTGACTTGAAGCGTTTTTGAATGAATAACGTAAGTAGGGTCTTGAAGCAGCTTTGGGGTGAATACGGTATTAAAAAAATAACCTACATGTATATCTTTGAATGGCAAACGCTCTAGAACCCAAACCTTTCTTGAAATTCTTTCAGCTCAATCTAAATATGATTAACAAATGAATTCATGAAATCTTCTACAGAATCTAAAACTCAATCAAACTGTCAAGCCTATGAGACTTTTCGATAATGACCAAAGGATTGTTGCCCAATCACCTCCGCCGCTGAAGCTCATTGGTCGAGCAATGGCGTCGAATCGGTCGATGCTGAGCGCCACCAGAACATAGGTGGAGGCGTACGTCACGACAGCCTGGCTCAGCAACCAGCATGACGTAAGAGCGTGACGTCATAGTATGACGTCATACTGAACTAAAATGACGTCACAGCATAACGTTATAGTAATCTAACATGATGCAATGATATCACACTTAAAAATTAACAGCACTAGACAAAGAAAACTCGCTATTGTTAACTGGCGATCGTAATAACTATTTACTCTCCCTTATTTAACGCGTGACAACGTACACCGCGATACTTACACTGCAAATACTTTTTCAGGCACACAACAGAACAGTCTATCGTTGTGCCATGCCGGTAACTTCCAAACAGCCCCATTAAGCTACATGTACCGTTCAAACACTGTTATAGCTTCAAAACAGTCCTATAATAGCACCCAACACTCCTAGTAGCTTCCAAACGCTCCTAATAGGCTCCAAATGGTTCAAATGCGTTGTTGAATTGCAAATAGCAGTTTTATCCTCGATGTCGTTTTCAGAAAACTACAGTACGCAGGACATTCGATGTAATCACGGCGGCGTTGGCTGCTGTAACTAGATTTTCTGACAAAATTCGATTTAGCAGACAGCTGCAGCTTCGTTCCTCAGACAATGCTTAAAGATTTCTTGAGAAAGTCTTCAGCCTCAGATCACGACGTATAAACTTTTTTGTTGCATAGTAGCTATTATAAACGAACAAAAAATTTAAACATTATTAAAGTACAAGGCACAATCAAATATAATGAATTCAAGAAGTGGCCTCGCCAGGAGTTTATTTGAGAGGCGCACAACAGAAATTGGTATTCTTTTTGCATGTTTAGCGAAAATCGCAAATAAAAACATTATTGAATATATTTTGTTTGAATTTTTGCAAGCATCGGCTTTCTTTCCCATGCAATTCATTTAATCCCATTTAACGCCGCCTCCCCCCTTCGCTCAGCTGTAGATAGTGTACGATCCTACACATGCCCCCCCCCGGTTATCCGTAGATAGCGCACGATTCTACACTGGCCCCCCCCCCCGCTCACCGGTAGATAGTGTACGATGCTACATATGCCCTCCCCGCTCACCTGTAGATAGTGTATGATGCTACACATGCCCCCCCCCCGCTCACCTGTAGATAGCGCACGATGCTACACATGACCCCCCCCGCGTACCACTGACGCGTCAGCGTCCAAATGATATCAGGGATGATGTTGAACATGGCCACGCACAGGTCTGAAGCGCGTCAAACATTTTTCTTTATCACTGAGCAGTGCGCGGACCACGCGGTTCGTACGTTTAATAATCATCTGTATACTCTGCATCTCGATTTCGTCTTCAATTTAAGTATTATATGCACACGCTAGAAGTGCAGATCTAGGTGACATTTTTATAGAAAGCAACATTTTTGGGCAGTAAAAAGAGACTCAAATCAATCTTTTTCGTCCAAAAGCATAGGATAAATACATAAAAAAATCATTTATTCACCATCAAAGCGGAATGCAGTAAAGAAATAAATGACATTTGACTAAATTTTTGATGCGCCACTGTGCAATGCGCTTTCTATTGCACAGTATACGTATACCAAACGCAAAGTCGTCTCCGTTCTGAAGCAAGGCAACAGCCAAATCCAACTGCTGTGTCTGAGAAGTTCTGAGCAGCACTTGGTCTCAAACGATGATTAGCATTCTGAGTGGACGCTCCGAGTTCATTGCGTGTATCACATCACGCCACTCCAGCACGAGCTAATGGAAGCAATGGAGTTAATGGACTGCGACACCTTCCGAGCATTCTTAGTGGGACAGTCAATAGCCTGGACAGAGGTCTAGGCTTCCTATGTGAAGAACGATTTTAAGAAAATGAACTTTGTGACGCTTAAAAAATATTGTGTTTTTCAACCAATGAAAGAGAAGTAGGCCTATCTAAGCGGTAAAAAGAACTTAAAAGGATCAGTGCGTCAATTTTTATAAAGGCCACTTATAGGCTATAGACTACATCAAGGCTGATAAGCACGCGCGTCCTTCAATTTATGCAAAAAACAAGCTTTCTCACATCGTCTTCGGCTCGTGTTGACGAAGAAGAGTATACGTGTCTAATAGACTCCGAAAGGACTTTGTTTAGGCCTACAATGTAAGTCTACTGACTGTGGTACGCTGCATTTGGCCAATTGACAGCGTTGTCTACTGGCCAAATATAAGCAGAGCGCTCGACGGTCAAGCCTGTTTTTATACGCGGGGGCTGACCGCGGCAAAGAGGATCATTTAGATTAGTAGAGGATCATTTAGATTTAGTTTCATAGATTGCTTCACTAATCTATGAAACGCATAGCGTCAGTGCACCCTTTAATAATAATAAAACTCAGCGTATAGCCTGCTGCCAAGGACTATAGGATCAGAGATGCGTAACAAAACCAGCACCCTTGGATGTGTGAACGGCTCTGAAGGCGCAGCGGCTCTGTCAGCCAGCGCATTGCGGACACGCGGGACTCCCGCTCTAGATTAGATCCATAACATTCTCATCTCAAGCGGGGTCGAGAAGAAAATCTCGACGCGACCAACACGATGTGAAGATTTTTAGCAGCTGAAGAATTGCCCGCGCCATCTAACTAGACTCGGCCATGCGTCAGCCTGTCAAAGCGTTGCTATACTAGAGCCTCGCTGATCAGTACGCTGCATACCTAGCGCCGATCTCACTAGCTGGGAGGTTTAATAGACTACCGAGCACGTGACGAATGAGCGTTCTAACGTGCGCCTCAAGACGGCCAATCAACGACGAGCTCATTTATCGCCACGGTCCCGGGGGTTTGAACAGATCCCCGGATGTGAGCAGGGACTGGCGAGCTTCCGCTGAGGGCTGAGCGATCGCCTTCTGAATCAATTCGAGCGGAGTTATGGCTCCAGCTGGATTGCGCCCAGTGGAGGTTCCAGCCCGTGGCAGGGGTCAGCTGCCCCCCACTTCTTTGCCCTGCCCCCTCACTTTTTTGACTGCCCCTGCCACTCCAACTTAATTTATAATAAGCACTATGAGTTATTTTGAGGCCCAATGCCAAGACATAATTAACCCGTAGTTGGATATTTTAGTTAAAATGCATTAGCAAGGTGGCGCTATTTTGAAGCGTTTTTCAGCATTTTGCGTCACTATAATGCAGCCAAAACCAATCTGGTATTAAGCATGTTTATTTTTATACAAATTTTGAAAATTTTCTTGGCTTTTCTAAAAATATGAATTTTGTAGAGACTGGAAATGTAGTAGAAAAGGAAGGTAAAAGCTTAGCAAAGCATGCACTTAGAACAGAAAATGCTCTCAGAACAGAACAGTTCAGTACAGAACAGTTCAGAACAGAACAGATCAGTTCAGAACTGAACAGTATAGTTCACAACAGAACAGTTCAGTTCAGAGCAGAACAGAACAAAACAGAACGTCACGACAGTCAATGTGCCTAATCGACACACACACTGCAGCGACCCTCGACGAGTCTGCCTGGCATGCACTCAGAACCGAACATATTCATGGCCAAAAAAAATTGTCCCGATTCTGCCCCCCACTTTGGGGGGCTAGAACCGCCGCTGATTGCACCGTCATAGTCCACCGTTTCATTTATTTCCAGGCAACATGCTGTTTGGGACAGAATCTTTTTAATGACGATGTGATACCTTAGCCATGGCAAGCCTGGTAAGGATGCCTACCAGTTATGGCAAGCCTGGTAAGCGCCACCTACCAGTCATGGCAAGCCTGGTAATGATGCCTACCAGTCATGGCAAGCCTGGTAGGGATGCCTACCAGTCATGGCAAGCCTGGTAGGGATGCCTACCAGTCATGGTAAGCCTGGTAGGGATGCCTACTAGTCATGGCAAGCCTGGTAGGGATGCCTACCAGTCATGGCAAGCCTGGTAAAAATGCCTACCAGTTATGGCGAGGTTGGTGATGAAGAAGATCATGCGCGAGCGGCGTCCTGTCGTCGACTTGTAAATGGCGACGAGCAGCGAGAGGTTGCCGACCACGATACCCGCGAACAGCGCCACGAGAAACGCAATCTGCACCAGACGAACTCACGTGTACTCGTATACCTGCATGACTCTGTCAAACGCGTGGTCTTACAGTTGTAGCGTGCAGCCTGACAGTATATTGTTTGTTACCCACACCAAAGTCCTAATGTTCAGCATTTCACTTTGTCTCGGGGTTTATCATGAACGTGTTCGATAGAGCAATTAAAAGAAAGTAAGATTTTAATCAAAATTAGACTTTTAAAGTAATTACAGCAGTGGAATTGAAAATTTCTTCAATGCTTCAATGCTTTCTTTATTATTATATGCTTTCTTTTATTATTAATATATACTTTCTTTCTATATTACAGTTATGACCTGTTTTTTGCTTGACTTGATATCAGAAGCGAGCTTACATGTGTCAGAAGAGAAACGCGTGATCATTGTGGTTGGTTCTATCCCGTGTCTGCAGGTATATAATTGGCTTGCTTTGTTCCAAGATGAAATGTAATGAGAGTGTAAGGCATTCGCTGCTCGCCGTCGAAAGATCCGTCCCTAGACACCTTTTCTCTTGTTTTCATTTCCAGAACGCGCTTGATCAATGATCAGCTCTTTACTCAAGAACAGAAATGGCAGACTCTTTTTTGCTCTGTTCACCAGACACTAGGCTATACTCGCTTAGGGCAGATCGGGCGGAATAATGATGGCAGATGTAAATACTACTATAAATCACATAAAATATGCACCTACGGGCACATGATTTTGTTTTGGTAGAGGAGAGCAAAAGCCAGTTCACTATAAAAAAAACATTTAACCGGGAAGAGGGGTGGTAAACTTGTCAAAGAGTTTTTGAGGCATCGTAATAACTTAAAGCATCATAATTACACAATCTCAAGATTTTAGTCAAAAAGCTAAAGCTTAGCGTTATTCAAGGATTAGGGTTAGGGTTTAGGGTTAGTCAAGCTTATGAGTTATATTTGACGTGGGCGTGGTACGTGCACACTACCGAATAGGGCCGACTACGCCGTTAGACGCTTGTTTTCATTTGAGCAGCAATAGATTATTTCAGTTGTACTGAACTTTATTTGCCTAACACAACGTTGTCGTATTCGTTTTGCGACTCCTCGTCATTGGCTGCGTTCGCGTGACTCTAGCTAAGCGCTCAGCAGATATGTCACACAGTTTTCACTGCAGAGACATCAATACTGACATGTTTCTGCGACATTCGCAATATATATGCTAATCCGCGATTAGTGGGTTACCCAACAGCTTGCTGGAGATGAATCATTGTCAGTTATTATGAATCAGTCAGGCTCATACGGAAAAGATTTCTAAAATTCGTGGTGGATCAGAAGAAACTACCATTTTTATTTCAACGTACCTGCAAGCTTTTCAAATGCGCATTAAACAGGCATCTTGATGCCTGTTTTGGCCAGTAACTGTTCTTAGTCTCGCAGTACTTGATATGCATGACAATGTTACGTTAAAGATACACACTGAGTTACTCACGTGATAGGGAGACACGGCTCTGTAAGCACCCAGGCCGGTCATGTTGCCGGTAGCGGTAGCGTTATTGACTGCCTGCCAGCGCGCCGGCTCCCCATTGGACACCGCTGACGTTATCGGGTCGGGACTCGTGACGTCACTTGGAGCGGCCATGTTTCCCCGTGACGTCCGAAATCAAAACTTGCAGATCTTTGGGCTACTGAATTATAGTTCCAGTGTAGTTGGATGGCAATAGGACGGCGACAGCGGCAAAACTGAAAGAGCGAAATATAACAGTTTGGGGCATGCATAGTTTCGCATCTCGCCTTAGCCTAGCGACTGGTAGAAGAGAAATGGCGTGACTGTGCTCGGCAGCATCGCCATCGATTACTTATTTATGGTCAACCTTAGTCGAGAATCAGATTGTTTCATCGACGCCTCGCTTTGTATCGCCTAGGCGCAGATTATTGTTTTCGACACGACTGCCGTCCAGCATTCTGTGTGGAGAAATAACGAGCTCGTGCGCCGCCTTAAAAAGCAGTTCATCCAGCAATCGGGACTGAGGACTGATGTAGATCCGGCCGTACGTTTTTGCCGTTAATATGATACGAGCAATAGGCTATTGATCGCTAAGCATACAGACGTGGGCCATGCTTGCCATTTTGTAGCGACTAAAATAGAGTTCTACTTTCATGAGAGGGGCTCGCTTTCTGTATCTCAATAGTACCCGTGAAAGTAGAACTCTGTTTAGTCACCACAATTTGAACTGCAAACGGAAACAACTTTGTATGTTTCTTCGGCTGATGCATTCCCACATCGTTTGAAAAGTCGATTGGTGAGTTTGATTATACATGTAGATACATATCTGTGCTGATAACACACTCACTCATCCCTTGACCCGTCCAGTGAACTTGGTCGTATGGGCACCACTTCTGGTGACGTCACACAGCCCCTCTCCACTGCTTTCTTTTCTCCGCGCCGCCCAGCAACAGTCCTCGTGCTTCCCTCCGGAAGTTCCGGTCTGCGTTGATGCTTCTAGGCATAAACGCACAACAGGTTTACCGCTCGAATTGCCGCTGGTTAATTAGTCAGCAGCGTAACGTGAGGAAAAAATTGGTATAGAGTTGAAATTTGGAGTTGTCTGGAGTTTTTGTCATGAGTTTATAACGTGACCAGCAACAACTGTCGCGATCACAATAACGAGGCTTAAATTAGACTCGACGACGTCCTGTATGAAGGGCTTGAGGCTAAAGATAAGTTTGTGCTCATGCCTGCTCTCTATAGGCATTCACATAATTATACGAGATGCATGCATGCGCGCCTAGAATTCTGTGATCCTTCTTGTTTGATCAAAATGATTCGACAAGAACGTGGCAGCTTGACCACCTTGGTTTTCATTGATAGGCTATTGAATTTTCAGATGATGAAAATCGAGCAATGACAAATTACAATTGGCAATGACTAGCATTGATCGGCTCCTGTACTGAGAAACAATAATTTTCCGTCGTCGCGTCAATAATAACAATTACTATTATATCTCATTCGTCCGTTCAAGTCGCTACAAAATGTGAGCTCGTATCTTGTAAGCACATTTGACCTAATTACGCGTACCCCAGTAATTTTACTTTTATAATGATTTAGAACTGTCGTCCGGACGCAAAAGTAGGAAACCGCGGCTAGATGGCGGCTTTTGTCTATTGCGCGGGCAAGAGGTTTAGGCCAGGATGGGCTAAACTATTTATAGCTGCGCGTAGCTCCGCTGCGCCAACCTGCGCTTGCCGGGCGGACTTCATAGTATGTCGTCATTTAACGCGCACAAGATGCTGTGAAGTTATATTCAACAGAAATCAATTACGAAGCGATTAGGTTGCGCGTCACGTTATTGCAGTCCACAATTAATTTCCGGTCTGAAATTGATGCTCCGATGATTGAATATTTCAAGGGTATCTCCGATTCATTAGAGCGATATGGGAATAGGGGCGGGGATGGGGAATGGGAAAAGAGATTCGTGCAATTCTGTCAATCCTGCGTCGGCCAACTTGCAATATTTAAACTGAGGGTTATAATTCCTCTCTTGCAAGGCAGGCCCGTCTGACATGTAGGCCGGGGCACACTCAGGGCGAAGGCAATACAATATTGCCGCCAATCTGCAATAATTGCGTGCGATCAAAAAGCCATCGGTCACTATGTAATGGAACGGATCCCACATTCTCCCAGTCCTGCAATGCAGCGTGCTGAAACTATAATGAAAAACAGTTCAACGTGAGCTGAAAAAATAGAAGCCCAATGCCTACTACAGGCTACGACAGTGAGTATTATGCCATGCAGCGACTGAATCCAAGAAACCAAGCCAAGCTCTCATATCGGGATATACGCTGTTTTCAAAGGAGACAACGGCTGCTGTGGTATATGATGCGAGTGATGTTGCAGTGGGGGACGGCCAGGCGTGTCGCCCTTATCTGTGGACCAGGGCCTGTACAGAATGATGGAGGGTGGGGTACTGAACGCTGCTGAACCCACCCTGCAGGCACTCAATCGACTCGTCTCAGCGTGTTGTAATTGAATTGTGCAGATGGTCACACCTCAGCGCCGTCAGCCTGTCAAGGACAGCCGCTGCCTTCACCAGGTTCCAGTTACCTTTAGAGTTACAGTTACAGTTGCCTACGCTGCTACGAGTAGGCTTTGCCTTAGTATTATTGCCTTTCTCCGCGAATATGCAAATGTGTCTGTAACGCCTATTACGTTGTGTCATAGTATCGTCATCGTTGTGTCGTGGACGGAATGCTGCGTATATGCAGTTTATACACTGCAGTGAGCGGGGCTAATAAAAAATGTGCAAAATTCGGTTGCAAAGAATATGAGTATTCAGTGCTGTTTTCTGCTTGATTGCATATTTGACTTAGGTTACAGCTCTGAAGGGGGCAAGAACCATCGAAACAGCCGCGTCATAACTAGTTTCACGACAGACCCCCATTCATAATCTTGCGCGATGCAGTCCATGCACGCGCGCAGTTGACAGGGATCTGCGACAAACACCGCGATGTTCTCTGCCTAAACAGGCCTACGTGTCCAATTGTGCATGCGTGCGTGGTCAACCAGCTAACTTTGTACGGAGGCCTATTGATCCGCCAAAACATTTTTAAAAGGATCCTAATTTTTGCGCAATATCCCTTTCCACGGTCATTCGATACGATGGCAGTCAGTATTCGAGACGCGAAGAGCTCGTCTTTGTTCATTATCCGCGATTTCGTCCGTGCTCTGTGTCCTTAATGAAATAGAGACCGCAGAGTGTAATGACCAATGAACAGCGAGCTCTGGCGCTGAAGCTCCATTATCCTAAGCCGGTCGTAGTCACGTCCTGTGATAGGCCCACAGGCTGCTCGTTGAGCCTATATCTCCCCGATAGAAGATCGCCCGTATAATGACGCTGTTAGCGCAAATTAAGGTCGTCGAACCAGGAGCACGGAGAGAGGCTCGAAAGCCTTGAAACTGCGCTTCAACTAAAATAAAGAAAAACAGCCTATAAACAGGCATAATCTACATCCGTATCGTAGCCCCTAAGGCCCCCATAGCCCTTGTGACCGCAAAGCTGTTTGTTTAGTCAACAGTATACGTGCGCTATTTGCGTTATTGAATATTCAAAGAAAATCTGTTCAAACATCTGCTGAATCTCGACTTACGACTACTAGCGTACACTGTGCTGCTGTCAAACAGACAATGAAACACGACCTTCTCCATGCGCGTGTTTAATGCACCCTTCACACGTCCCCGTGACTATTATCAAATTTACCGAAACCGTATAGGCCTAAGTATATTCTCGAACACGAAGACTGTACATAAAGAAAATCAATGCATTAATTTAGTAAATTTGTAAAATATAGCGGAGGATTACTTCAAAGCCCGAAGACAACGCCACGCTTCAGACGGTCTGTTGGCCAGAGTTAAATCTCGCTCTGCACAGCCGCTCGACACAATTTGGCGTCACTGATGAGGTCGTAGACTGGACACGCGGTGGGGGAGGGGTGGTGGGACGGAAGGACTGTGGCATGGGCGCCGGCAC
>JAQIWG010007777.1:0-12011 GCA_034695025.1 Chamaedrilus cognettii | reverse complement strand
CTCTGGTGTCTCAGACTTCAACCTGCTCTTGTATCAGTCCACTCCGTGGACATCAGTATGGCCTCTCAGTGGTTGCCCTCATACACTGATGTTGTACACAAAGCTTGGTCGCACGCTTGCTCAGGCCGCTAACGCTTGATGGCTCATATGGATTGGAGTGAGACATTCGTAAGACACGTCTGAGCTCGTGTTGTGTCCCAATTGTTTTCAGTTACATGAGCCTATTGACATCTAACGCACAAAGAACCCTCGTGGGTTCAGTGCATGATGTTCTGATGCATGTTCATGGTTGCCTTCATACATTAGCGCGGTTGTCAGAGGTCGGTACTTTGGCATCTGACGCCCACTTTTGTATCTGTCCACTCGGTGGACACTTGTCGGTGGTCACCGCTAACACTGACGTTGTTTTCACTGGCGATCTCTAAAGTCCCCTCGGTGGGCAAGAGTCTGGGTGGCGTACTTAGTGGAGCAGACGGCTACTGCGATCTACCGAGACATAAGCCTAGACTCGGAAGAGGTGTTCAGACGAGCATGTCTTCCTTGGATGTCGTGGTACATGCACGTGATGAAATATTCGCGACGAACCTTCGAGGAACTCGCTCGGAAGCAATCTGATGCATGTTCTTTGTCACAAGTCGTATGCATGCAGGCGCGTGATGACATGTAAAGCCCGATGGGTTCAGTTGAGGGCTCTGTTGTCGGATGCATGCATTGTAATCACAAGTCGAAGGTCGACCTCTTGGCATTCGACAGCGTTTCATTAAAACTTTATTTTATGTCTTAAATAAATGCTTTATAAAGATAATTTGCATTATATTGTTCATAACCTACATGACATCGTAGCCTATTTTATATATATCACTTTTGCCTTAAGTAAATGACAATTGCTTTATTGTTATTGTTATACCAAATTTATAGTCTATAATAATGTATGATTAACTGATTCTGAATGCATAATTATGAGCCTCAATAACAAGACTATGCTACTTGAAAATTTAGTAACTGGTGAACTGCTTTTGCGATGATTTGTTAATCGAATGCTGTGTTTTGCGAGTGTAAGCAGGCCCTATGATCCTCTATGCAGCGGCGGCAGAACGTGAACACTGAACACAGGCAGACGCTAAGCCTTGCACGTCTGGGCACGAGCGGAGGGACGAAGTTTTCGGGAGTTGTCTTCTTGTGTCATCTTCTTGAGAGTTGAGTTTTGCTTTGTTTGTCTTTCAAATTCTGACGTCAAAGTCAATGCATCCTTTTCCGATATCCTGATTAGTTTACATTATGCTTGGAAATATGCTAGGGTGTAAAGGACAAACTGTCGTGTGTTCAGATATATGAAGTTCATGTCAAATCTGTTTATTAGCACTTGTTCAGTACTGCGCTATTCGCACCAATCTTGTTCAGTTCTGCACTTACTTGTAGCATTATGGTGATGGTTTATCGTTTTTTTGCTTAGTCAAAAATTTTATGATCTTTGATGGTTTGGACGTATTATATACTTTTGAATATTCAGATGTTTGGTTTGGCTAGCGTTTAAGGCACACTAGATATGTGGCTTCCTTGCTGGACCGGTTCCACGTACCGGAGGCTGGGGTATCGCGTGGGGTCTCGTGATATGCTGAGAGTCCAGCCTTCGTTAATATCGCACCATTTTATTGTCGTATCTTCTGAGTACGCTCCGTGTACCATTGATTGCGTGGTATGGTACGCCAGGGACTGTTACATGCGCATTTTGAAAAACTTCGAGATTTAAAAATTATCTGTACATTTTAGTTGAGTATCGTACCGTACCTTGCATTGTTGGATGATGAGGGTGATGAATGATGAAGGGGGCCCAGCGGGCATGGGAGGACTCAACTTGTACAGTGACGATGGATCTATGGACTGGAGCCGAAGAGAGCACATCAGCACGTCTGCTTGCGTCACGTGCTCCTGGGTCGGGCGAGTGGCTCAGCGCTCTGCTATGCGCTTCGCTGGGCCTGCAGCCCCTGTAAGCCGGGGAACAAGGAATTGGCTTGCAGTCCAGAGCTCCCTGGGCGAGTGGTTTAGTGCTATGCCATGCGCTTCCCTGGGCCAAGCGCTTCGCTGGCTGGTACTTGGGGAGACAGGCCTGACGTTTATGAGCGAGGTTGGTCGAAGAATAGCAGCACACATTGATGAGAGGTGAGCCACCGCCTTCCTGAAGCAGCGCTCGCTCCCCGTGTCGGTGCAGCGAGAGAACGCCTTCCTGAAGCAGCGCTCGCTCCCCCTGGCGACGCAGCGAGGGAACGCCGCGCAGTGTTGGCAGCTCCAGTGACGCAGGCTATTGATTGCTGTAAAACGTTACATTTTTGCTGCATGTTATTTTGGTGGTTTTGCCTTTCAGAAATTTAGCTGCACATAATTTTCGTGCTTTTGAGGACTGCCCAATATGGCTTATGAGCTATATATGGCTTCTGCAGCGTAAATTTCGTTGTATGTAATTTTTCCCGGGCTTGACCGATTCGCGAAATTCGACAAAATAACATGCACGCGAAAATTTCTTGTTCTACAGTGATGTATGCTGGTCCTTGTTTCGTTGTGTAGCACAGCTGCACAAGATTATTTGTGATGTTTGTAACAGTTCTTTTTGTTCCTGCGTGTATTTGATCATAGTTCGAGTGTTTTATGCCGTGACGGTGTCTTTATACTATACTTCAGTGAGCACATAAAGTTTAGAATAGAATGGATTTAGAAATGTATTTCTTTTTAAATGTACCCGGATTTTTTAGGCGCACGTCTAACTATAATAGACTGGACTATAAAGTCAAGGTTGACCGCGAATGACCGTAAAGCTGCTAGTTTAGGAGGCCCAATGTAGATAGAGCCTACTAAAGCACTGCGCTGCATGCGGCTGTTTATTTTTCATGATGACGTCACAACTATAAGCAAGTCAGACCGTGGGCTTGACGGTTAGCCAGGTTTTTTGAACGCCAGCCAGCTAAGCCTGCATAGGCTAGACTAGACTTTGCAGCGGTACGTTATGATATAAACAAACGAGTTCTAAAACTCGCACTATTTTATTTAAAAAAAATTAAATACTTTCTATGTTTTGGAGCAAATGCGCAGGCTGTTGTATTCCCTATCTTATGGTACAAGTTTCAAAGGAAAGCGATGAATATTGAGAAAGAAAATCCATCTTCCTTAAAATTTCCTATCTCACCCATGTCACAACAAGAACAAGACTACAGGCCAGCACGCCATCCCTATATAAGTGTTCCAACTAATGTTGGAACTGGATCCAAGCGCCAAATTGTTATCTTTGGGCTAAGCCGACATTGTATAGCTATGCTCTCGTCAACTATTTTGTTAGAGGGGCGACCAATTGGCGAGTAAAGTTATTAGGGGGGGGGGGGGGGCCGGGGGGTAAAACTAAGGGTTAGTTAAGAACTCAAAATTTGTCTCAAAAAAATTTTCACTACCCGTTGTGGATGGCCCGTGTAATAATAACAGGGACCAAACACAAAGCGATACCAACTCGCACAACAGTGACGAAAGAATGAAGTCAAATCTGACCTCAAAATTATGCATGTCAAATTGTCAATGTAAAAATTATTTATGCCCAATGCGTTTTGTGAAACAACCCCAATCTCCATTAATCCCCAACTTTAGGGAGGAAATTCAAATTTAGAGGGGGATCTGCTCCATTTGAACCAAACCCTCGACAGGGATTTTCAATCTCAGGGGGAGAGGAGGGGGGGCGGTTACCGTGATCCCGCGCCTTTGAGCGAGCACAATGCTGTTCGCAGCAGAGAAATACGCATAGGCCTACATGTAGGATACATAGGCCTACATGTAGGCTACTAGTATTACATAGACATGTAGGATACATAGGCCTACATGTAGGCTACTAGTATTACATAGACATGTAGGATACATAGGCCTTCATGTAGGCTACTAGTATTACATAGACATGTAGGATACATAGGCCTACATGTAGGCTACTAGTATTACATAGACATGTAGGATACATAGGGCCCACATAATTGAATACAGAGTTACTACAACTTGAATAGCCATCTTACCATTTTACAATCCATGATATGATACAGTGTATCAGTACAATAGACGATATAATACAACATAATGCAACATAATGTGATATATTATGTTGCATACAATTAATGAACTAGAATAATTAATGAACTAAGAATATATAAAATATTGCCTAAGAATCTATTTTAATGCATAAGTACTTAACTAAAAGTGCTTCAAAATTGCACCTCTAGGTTAGATGTTGTACCGTAACTAGTTTTTGTACTTTTGCTCTTCACGCTAACTCGCAAAATATTATCTAGGCTAAACTTTGCATAAGTGTCCGCAGCTCATGGTCCACGCATAGCATTACCCGGCCCAGTAGTGGTGGGGATGGCTCAGTGTCCCTTCACGCATCGAGTCGGGCACCCTATAGCATTGGCGGATCCACGGGTAGGGGGGGGGGCGATCGCCCCCCCAGAGCTCTGTTGGGGGCCGGAAAGGGGCAATCGTCCCTCCAGAAATGTGAATTAATAATGCAGTGGAGTTGGTTTGAGGAGAAATCGCTCCCCCCCCCAGACTGTCGCTTCTGAAGTCAATCGCCCCCCCAGAAAAAAATTCAGCCAGCCCCTCCCCGTCCCCCTTCCCCCCCGCCCACTGGTTTAGTACGGAAAGGAAAATTCAGGGTTTTGGGCCAAAATCGCCCCCCCCAGGATGATGGGCTGGTTCCGCCCCTACCCCTTAGGGAGTGAAAGTGTAACCTTGTGACCTGCACATGGTACAATTGACAATATAGTCACTTCTTGTACACAATATATATAACATTACATTTTAAAACAAACTATACACTAGCACACAAGGCGTGACAAGGGCGGCATAGTCTTGCTTTGCTTTTGTACACAATTATTTACAAGACTTAGCGCTATATTCTCATATAAAATTGAACTATTTACGCTGAGCGCATAAGGCTAAAGCTTTGACTGAATATAACTGAATATCAACTGGATCGTCAGTTGAATACAAACAACGGTATAAATCATGACAAAATATGCACAAGCAATTCTCTTCAAAAGAGCCTGTATGTTAAATTAGCAACAATTAAACTAAATGAATAACAATATTTTAAAGTTGATCAGTCCTGCTGGGCGCTGATCGGCTGGGAGACATTCTAGTTGAATGGTCTGACAGGCAAACACTCACTCTAACAATTCACTGCTGCCATTCCAAACACAAAATTAAAACTATACAATCATGTAGTTCAAAGATCAAGAAGCAGATCAGAATTATCTTTTATACGAGAATACAATATTGACTGAAAGACACGAGCTGGTCTAAATAAATACGAAACTTGCAGAATTCTTACAGAAATAGATAACAAGTGAATCTACATGTAAATCCTGTTTCAGAGTCCGAAGACGTCATTGGGGACCTTCCCTCGCCTTGGGACAGTTGAACTCGTGAAACAGAGGCAGATTTTCAACAATAGAAAAACGGGGCTTATTGATTAATTGAGCAGCAGTCGGGTAGGGGGCAGGGGTCAGCTGTGAGGGGCAGCTGCCTCCCCTCCCCTGAAGCGCACTGCCGCCGCTGCGTCGAGGCTCGAGCTCTGCCGACTGGCTGTCTTCCTGAAGCAGCTCTCCTCCTTGATGAGCGTCGCGCGCTTGTACAGCCTCGCTGCAGTCTCCAGGTCTCCCTGCAGGCACCACCAACCACAGACAGACTAGGGAAAGCTAAATCTCTGCCAAATGACAGGTCCTTGGCATCCAGCAGCGTCATCTTGATCAATCCTCGGTCCTCCGCATTATGTCTCCATCATCACTATACGTTTCCCTCCCAGTTTCCTCCACACCACTATTCTCTGCTGTACTACATGCAATCTTCCTTGTATTACATGATACACATGCCTAGTCATGCAGCAAAAATTACTCGCATATTTCAAAATATATACCACTGAGATAATTCCTCAGCATTAAACCAACTCATAAGCCAAATATTGATACAAAGAAAAACTTAATGCAGAAAAGCCAAACCTCTAAAAAAGTTATTTATCAATCATGCGCATGTTGGTAAAAGGTTAACGCTGTTAGTAAAATACAAAAATTGGTCAACTTTATTTAACCAAACCAACATCTTTATGAAACCTGAATTGAAATTGGCAAATGCAATCAAGTTCAGCCAACAAAATGTTGCAATTAAAACAAATTACACTCACAATAAAAGTATAAAATCAAACGTAGCCTAGAGAAACTTGCTGCACCTGCTCATATTTGAGAAGAGCCATATTCTTGAGGGTCTCCGCGACGCGGGGATGACAGGGGTCAAGACCGTCCTCATAGATCTTCAGCGCCCTCTCATAGAGGGGCTCTGCCTCAGTCTGTTTGCCCTGTAGAGTAGACGCACACACAGACAGTAACACACCCACTGTCTAACGTTTTAACCATCTCCGGTAATTGCTCTCAGTTACTGCAAACAACACTGACAGTGAAACAGACTACATGCTCAAGTGAAACAGACTACACATTGAGGGCTTAGATCATTGAAGAAGCAAGGCATATGGTAGCTATGTTAACCAAGGCCCAAAAGACAAATAGAGAGAGGACGGGTGTGACCTGTTGACAGCAGAGCACGGCAAGGTTGACAAGCGCGGTGGCCACGGTGGGGTGCGAGCCGCCGAAACTGTTCTCCTTGCCCTCGAGCAGTCCTCGGTAGCACTGCTCCGCGCGCTCCAACTGACCCTACAAGCAACAACAATTAACGTTTAATGCACGGGGCATCATAATATATAAAGTCTGATCAACAACCAGCAGCTCGTTGTTATACCAGTTCAATCGTTTCTATACTACTTGAAAAATTATACACATGAATTAACATTTTAACAATTAAAAGCATTAATTGATTGAGCAATTATTTTGCACTGCGCACACACGCGCGTGGATAAACACGCGCTAGTAAGGCGGAAAGTGAATAAACGCGAATGAATTAATGGAATCAAAGGTAATATTATGAAAACATTCGACAAAATTAATTTAGATGAAAAAAGGCTAAATGAAAATAAGGCGAGGGTCATGCTCAAGATGATCGCCATGATTGATGGCTCAATACAAAAAAAATAATCTGAGCATATAAATCAGACGCACCATCTTCTTGTAGAGAATTCCCAAGTTCTTGAGAATAGCCACGACGCCTGGATGTTCAATGGGATAGATCTGCAACAACATCCCGCAATGTTAGCGAACTGCTGCTGCCGCATCCAATGGCGTTGCATTCACATAAATTAGATGAGAAAAAGCCAAGAAATTGAGTGTACAATTGTCGACGATTGGCTGTTAAAATCATAGGGAATTTGATTTTAAGGCAGTGACCAAAATCCATCTAAGTCTGTGCCGTCATTATATTGCCCTTTGTGCTAATTGCCTACTAAGAAATATATGCTGTTTTAAAACCAAAGAACATAAATAGAAAATATATACATAAAGATAGGCCAGCAACAATCATCATTTCAGAAGAATAAATCATTCTGGTTGGTGACAGGAAGGACATCATTCCACAAAAACAAGCTTCAGTAAACAAAGAAGCGCTGAAAAAAAACGCGCCCCTTGTTGAGCCTAACATGCATAAGAACACGTGTAAAACTTTGATTGCGATCATCAACTTGTAGTCATGCACAATATTTATAAAGACGGACCTTTCTGCGGATGTCAAGCGCCTTCTCGTAGAGTGGCGCTGCCCTGTCGAACAGTTTCTGGTCGTTGTAGAGCGCGGCGAGGTTGTTGAGGGACTGTGCGAGGTCGGGGTGTGTGGAGGGCAACAGCGACTCTCGCAGCTCTACAGCACGGAGGAACAGCGACTCTGCTGTCCTGCACACACACACACCCTCACACACATCCACACACAGACACATACACCAGTACTCTGCACCCATACACACTTCAGTGACAGGGGCAGAAGAGACCCTCGAGCCACGGCCCTGAGGAACAGCGACTCTGCTGTCCTGTTTCACAAGCGTATTATATATTCTATAAGATTGCTTATAGATCTATAAGCAATCACATAAGGACTGACGAGCATGGGAGAGAACTGATGCAAAATGCTGACAATACTGAGCAATACTGGGCGTGTCTCTCTCAGAGCGACACGCCCAGATCGCTGCAGGTGATCCAAGCAAGAAATAAATACAATACAGAATGCGCAAGAGGAAGGCGCACTGGATGTTGTTGCGCAGGTAGAGCAGAACTCCGATCTCGTTCAGGGTGCGTGCTGCCTCGCTGGATGCGTGGTCGCTCGCTGCAAGCTCAGCCAGCTGAAGGGCGCGCTGCTGCAGGGTCTCTGCACTGCGACTGCTAGCCTGTACGCATGCACAACGCTTGTCTTACACACACACAACGCGGCTCACACATGCAGCATGCATAGTGTGTAGTGTCTCAAGTATGCACCAAGCATAATGTGTCTTAAATACTACGCATCACACATCACGCAGTGTCCCAAAAATGTCGTCAGTTTTCATGTCGCCCCATACAAACAGAGCTCCAGGTATAAGTTCCATCTAGTTCAGCATGTCACAGGGAGTCCGCCGCTGCATCTCCTGAGCACGACGAGAAATTCAGAATGAGAGAAAAGACATAGAAAACACCAAATAGTGCATTGTCTGCATGAACAAATTAATCAAAATTCCCACCAGCGCTAAAGTCAGGCTGGTGTTCTTCCTAATCGTGGCGGCCATCTTGTGCAGGGGGTCGGAAACTTCATGTCTGAATCAGAACAAGGCAGACCATTAACGTGAACCCTTGCGCAACAATCAAACCGACATGGTTACATCGTTTAAAAAAAAAGCTAAGTAAATGTCGTGGCCAATAAACATCACACCTCATTAAACGATACAGACAATACGACTGAACTTCCAAATAATAGCAAAATCAAAATTACTAACAATCTTCACTAACTAGACTTAATTATAAACAATTTAAATACAAGATTCAAACACAAAACACATAGGAAATAGCCAGGAGATAGAAGAGTACTTATGCACCTATTAACATTATACATAATCATGCAATAACTACCATCCACCATCGTTAAAATAAACACATCGATTCTAAAATTAATAAATTAATTAATAAATAAATAATTTGCTAAATACACGGTGAATGGAAAAAAAACCTCTAGAATTACAATCATAGTTTGTGCAATAATTTGTACATTTTAATCAAAACACTGAAAAACTTCAGTTTAATGGCCATGAATCACATATTTATAATTTTTTAGCTACAATGTGCATTCAAAATATCCTCCTTTGGCCTCTACACGCACACACACCAAGATGCGCTCGCCACTGACGCGTTATTTCTTGCTGTAGGGCCTACAAGGTCCACCGCTGCCCGCTTGACGCCTGCATGAACGAGTTGCATCAATATTGTACAGAAGGACATTTTGTGCACCAAGTTTCCATCCTTTATAAGGAAAGGCCCAAAGAAAGCGTTTTTGCACTGTAATTCAGATTTTGGCGTAAATATTGTATCACTATTCTGTCTGCCTCACTGTTCACTGTGGAGGACACTGACACATATGATGCCATATTGTAGACAGATGACGTCACCGTGACATAAATTCTTAGCTGTTTCAGCTCATAAATATAAAAATAGTTAGTTTTATAGTTGAGAGGAAAGTCCTTTTAGTCTCAATAGCATTTTAAAAATTTGGTATCTTGTTCTCTAGGAGTTGTTGAAGTTGTATTCTGGAGGTTCGTTTTTTTCCGTTCACGGTGTAGATGGCTGAAACAAACACACAATGCAGCTCAACACAAAACTCAACGCAAAATTAAGTGCGTATCTGTGTCATGACCTACTTTCCCTGTTTCTGATAGAGCGAGGCGAGCGCGTCCAACTGGCGAGCGACGAGCGGGTGGTTGTCCCCTAGAGAGCTCTTGTAGATCTCAAGCGCCTGATTGGACGACAACAATTAATTGACAAAGCAAATCAGCTAGCAAGGAGGACTAATTTATTACAAATGCAAGTGATGCAACAAAAATCAAGTCTTAAGGCACCAAGCTAAGTGAACATCATAGCATGTACCAAGGTAGTACCTCTATCGATCACGCGGACTTTGGACGACGACTTCGACTATTTTTAGACAATGATGCTGACAGAGAAGACAGCTAAATAGAAAAAAATCTCTATTCAGTCATAACTTGGATCAAGCCTGCAGCATCAACTACAAAGAACGTTCACACAGCCAGTATCTAATATTACAAATATCTCAAAACGGCACATGAAAGATCAAATATCAAAGGCATCAGTAATCGAGCAGTACTCTAGATGATCTGTAGCATGTAGCACGAGTAGCAGCACTCTAAGAGCTCTGTAGCATGTAGCATGTAGTAGCAGTACTCTAAGAGCTCTGTAGCATGTCGCACTCAGTAGCAGTACTCTAGAAACTCTGTAGCATGTAGCATATAGCATGCAGTAGCATGCAGTAGCAGTGTGACCTGTTCGTAGTGTGTCGGCGATGCTAGCCTTGATCTGGGCCACCATGTTCAATTATATATATGCATACAAGTAGCTGTGTGACCTGCTTGTTCTGTTCCACCCTGTACTACTATATGTCATTTTGATGGCTTGTTTACGGGATGCGTTATGTATGCGGATGATTTGTTGCTAATTTCTGCATCAGTCACGGATTTACAATTAATGCTCGATACATGTGGTGAAATTGGTCTGATGCTGGGTATTAATTTCAACTGCAATAAATCAAAATGTTTTGCTTATTGCACCCAATAGAGTTGTTAAGCCTGGACCAATGTCCATAATAATTTACCTATTTTGTGGTCTGATGGACTAAAGTACCTTGGTGTTACTCTTACATCTTGTAAACAATTTACTTTAGACTTTGCTGGTACGCGTCGCAAATTTTTTGCTTCTGTTAATAGTATACGTAGCAAATGCAATATTGTATGCGAGACGGTTAAACTTTAATTACTTGAAAAACATTGTCTGCCAATATTGCTCTATGCAATTGAGAGTCTTAATGTTCAAATTGTGCTTTTAAAAGAAATTAATAGTTGGTGGAATGCTGGGTATCGTAAAATTTTGGCTTTTAACAAATGGGATTCCGTTAAAGAGTTAATTTGTTTATCAGGTTGCCTGGATGTATCGCATATTGTTAACATGAGACAGTTAATGTTGACTAAACGATTATCGTTGCGCAATAATGAAGTAGCTAAATACTCGATGACTAGATACACGCGTAGTCGGGAAATTATAAATATTCGAAACAGATTCAATAATAATATTTGTTGGTCTGTTGCTAAAATAAAAGCTTTAATTTCTTTATTTCATTTAAAAGCATGCGTACCTAAGGATGGATTGCAATATTAGTTAATAGCATTTACTGTAGATTACTCTGTTTCTCGCTGTCGACTTTGGCTTGGAATGATGGTTGTTGGTATTTTTTGTGTTTTTTGTTTGTTTTTGTTTGGTTTATTTGGTTACTTCTGTCTGCATTTTGTGTTTGTTTTTATTCATTCTGTCTTGCACGAATAAATTTCATATATATATATATCAACAGTATAGTTGACCAAACAGCAGTGTGATTCGTTTGTTCTGGCCTACCCTGTACCACTATATTTATCAATACAGTACAGTGTGACCTGTTTGTAGAGCGCCTCGGCGGTGCCCGCCTTGTTCTGTGCAAAGTGCAGGTCTCCCAGGCGGTGCAGACTGCGCGCCACCGAGGGGTCATCGGGGTCAAGCGCCGTCTCTCGTATCTCTAGCGCGCGCTGCAGCGGGGCCAGCGCCTGCAGCCCCACACAGGGTTAACACCCCTTAAACCAGGGCCTGCAGATATGACAACCCAGGCCTAAACAGGGCCTACAGCTCAATAAGGCCCTTAACCAAGACACACAGCTCAATGTAGCTCTTAAACCAGGGCTCACAGTTAAATACAGCCCTCAAACCAGGGCTCACAGTTAAATACAGCCCTCAAACCAGGGCTCACAGTTAAATACAGCCCTCAAACCAGGGCTCACA
>JAQIWG010007776.1:0-12011 GCA_034695025.1 Chamaedrilus cognettii | reverse complement strand
AGCTTAGTGGTAGATCCCACATACTCACCTGTAATGGACTAGAACAGACAAATTATAGCTTAGTGGTAGATCCCACACTCTCACCTGAAACAGAATGGCGGAGACAAATTATTGCTGTTGATCAAATCTCAAGCACCTGGATAAGAAGCAAATAATAAATCTGGGACTCATTGACATCTGCTGCACATCTGAAGCAGATCCAGTATGTAGCAATCACTCCGCGCCAGGCAAAGTCGATGAATGATCCAGCACAGTGATTCGCAACCAAAAATGTTTGGCATCAGCCTTTGAATCAACATCAACCTTTGAATCAACATCAACCTTTGAATCAACCTTTGAATCTACATCAACCTTTCAATCAACCTTTGAATCAACATCAACCTTTGTATCGCATAACCTGCGTAACCAACACAGCCTGTAGAATTCATGATGGAACACACCCGGATGTAGAAAAGAGTGCATTTTATAGACACAAATTTGACTTTAAAAAAAAACTGAGCAGTGACAACACCAACCATTAGATTGGGCAGCACTAGCTCCACTGCAACATGGTCCAGGGTACTGCTGTAGTTTGCGACGACCACCCCTCCTGCTATCCTCCCATCCTCCCCACCTTCACACCCCCTTCCACGAGGGGGCGCCAGGGGCTTCGTGCTGCCGGTCTGTGTCACCAGCACTCCGAGCACCCAGCACATGACACGCAGCACCAGACTGTACGACACGCAGCACCAGACTACATGACACAACAGCAGCGTTAAATCTTGGCTTGATCGTCGATGTTTGAATATCAGAGGAGTTACATTTTTTTGTCACATTACGAGAACTAGCCTAGTAATTCAATAGATTTAAAACGTTCAAAGCATTAGTTCAATTGCGCCATTCATATTTAAATATACAATACATAATCTATATCACAATATCACAGTTAGAAAGAAAAATGACTAATTCGCTATCAAATATTCACTTAAATATTTACAATAGTTGCAACAAAAGAAGCGAACTAACTTTTACACACAAAAAACTTAGCTTCTATTGTGCTGCAAACGTTGCCTCATATCGCTCCCATCCACTTTTGCTAATTTAATGGCACTAGGTTTAAGCAAACAATTTCTAAAACCCATTAGAATTAGATGGACCATCTGAGAAGCGAAGTTTTGGAGAGAACACTGGCGATGAGGTACGTGTGAAACCCGATGAACAATCGGACAATGACCAGAGCTAGGCCGAGGGGCGCGTAGAGCAGGACCGGCAGCAGGGCAAGCCCCCGCGGCAACCTAAACGTCAATTTTTTTTATACAAAAATGTATTATATGGCAAAAGTTTAATAATAAAACATCCTTAAATGCAGGATAAATCATAGTATCACCGTAATCAATCATTAACTAATTAAATTCGAATGCATGCCGTAAATACAACATGCAACTAAATCATCCAGTAACTTTAAGGTAGGCACAAAATTAAATTTGACTAATTCTTAATGCTAATGACAATGCAAATACCTATTTGCATCGAAGAGCTGTTGAATGTCGACAACGGGCGTCATTCTTCACGAACTTCACGAACCCGCTTGACTGCCTCGCACAATGAGTGAACGGAAGGAACTTCCTAGGAAATTCTTAAATTTAGATTTTAGATAAATTTCTTATTTTAGATCGTAGTTTTTTTTTCATGGAAGCTGCCATTTTTATCGTTACATCTAATAGCAAACCCTTTTGCAAGAAACAGCCAATCAGCTCGTTTGAAACGTTATAATAATAATTTATATTTATTAATCGTCCAGTTTATTTGATACAAATAATTGTTTGTTGTCACGCATTCACGAATGACAAAATTACAAAAATCTAACAAATAAAGCGCGACTGCATATTATGTTAGGGTTAGGGTTAGGGCTAGGAGATCATGGTTAGCTTTTGGTTAGCTATTATAGTGAAGGTAGTGGGCGTGGTACCTAAACCGTTTCTTGGCTGTATAGTTGTAACTTGTAAGGCTGAACTTGTAAGGCAATTTGCAGTGCATGAAAACTGAGCAAAGGTTATTTTTTCTATCGTACATTTGTCTTGTTAACAGTGAGTCAGTTGAGCCTAATTTTATTCTTAGAAAGCACACAGTGACATCATTCTGTGGTGATAACAAGTAATCTGATGGCAACAATACAGAGCAGCAGCTGCAGCTGTCTTAATAAACAATGAGTGAGATTTACACATAAATTGGTACCGATGTCCTGGGACTTGATAGGAAGGGCTGATGTCATTTAGCCTAGACGTTAGCACTTAGCAGCAGCGGTTTAGTCTAAAGTTAGTAGGACAAACCCTGTTTTACGATATAGTCAATGCAACGAAACGATTAGCAATGGATAGCTTTACGGTTCACGATGTGACCTTGTGATACAGACTGCAGTAGCTATAACAAAAGAGCAATGTAGGCCGCGCAGAGATAATAACCAAGTCGATATTGTGAGAGGAATTGCAGCTGCAGTAAACACACTGATGAGTCACGTTCACCTGCGATCGAGCACAACATCACCTTGTGAGCACTCAGAGGCTCGCTCAAAGCCCTTGACCGCACGCTCAGGGCCCAGGCTAGTCTGATGCAACGCGCCAACAACCGCTATAATCGATTATAGTCGGGGAAATGAGGCCTGGTACAGTCAGAGACTTCTATAAATAGCCACGCTCTGTCTGCAAGGTTGTAAACAGCGTTAAGAGTGTTCGGAGATCTGTTATAGCAGCATTGAAACACGGACAGCTACTGTAGTAGCCTAGGCTACACTGTTGTCAACAGTCTATTGAACAGACTGTAAACGTAGTCTGCGAGCATAGGCTAGAATAGGCCCCGCATTCGATTGGATTAGTCTGCGTACGATACTATTAGTTGACTGCAACACTTCGGATAAACTGTGTAAGTATTTAACTTTCCTCAAAATGTGCAACAGAAAAAGTTTCGAACTTGTACAGCTACAGTAAACAAGAGGAGCCTGCAGGCCTACTGTTACAGTAATACTATACAGCCATGTGTACATGTAGGGCTCTAGGCCTAGAGCTAGTATGTATAGGCACAGAGCAACCCTTAGATCTTGACAATGTGTGAAAAAATTGTGTATGGCTTTTGAGAATAATGATCAATATTTTGAGGATAAGATTTTGATAGACTAGTATCTCAATTCTAAATTAAACATTAAAGCACTGCTAAAGCTGCGACAATTAAGGCCTCAATGTACGCTAGTTACAGCAGTTGATGACACCTACATAGTCCTATGTAGCCTGTATTTTCTGCATTAGATCTATCATCTCTGCGCTCTGCTTGACCAATCACCAGCGACCATGGCCAAGGTGAAGGTTATGGGCGAGAGATCGAGTGACGTCAGCGTGACGTCATTCTCGCACGACGACCTGGACGAATACAACTACGAGCAGGATAAGTAAGCTGGACGAGGACTAGCCTACATACATGTAGACCTAAATGGGCTGAGGGGGGGGGGGAGGGAGAGGCGAGGATTTCTTCAAACTCTCCAAAAATTTCAAGAATTTAGGTAACTATGCTAAATATTATTTTGTTTGTGAAAAAAATGAGACTAGTAGGCTAGTAGTAGGCTAGTAGTAGGCTTATTTAGCGAGTACAGTCAGACAGCGATCCAGAAGAATGCGCATCAATCGACAGAAACAAGGAAAAGAGCATGAATCTAAGCATAGCCTAGTCATCTCCGGAAGGCCAAGCTGGTGAGGTGAATGGGCTTGCCAAGACGTGGCCAATGCTCTAGCAATGGGCAGACAATCGTCAAACCGGTAGTAACCGATGTGAGGCCGTTTGACCTGACAATGGTCACTATGAATCGTGAGCGGCTTCAGGACGCATGATAATGACTCTGCATGGGGTGTCCACATTCCACTGCACAGCAGCGAGGAGCTCTCCGCTCTCCACTCTTCGTTCTCCGATCAGCTCAGAGCTGCTCTGAGAGCGGAGACGCCGGAGAGCGGAGGGCGGAGAGCCATATGATGTGAAAAGTTTGCAGTGTAGTCAACTGAAAGGCGGGAAACTGGGAGAAATGTGCAAGTACCGGTATCTGGAATAAGCATTTGGTAATTAGGGGGTGAACGAGGTTTAATAGACTCAGAAGTCTAAAAATGAACAAATGAATCAAGCTGTTTCATTCTCGCGCCGTTATGCTGCTGCTGCTACCCACAGGTACGAAGTGAGCGGAGGGAGCGGGAAGAGACGAACAAAGAGAGAAGCAGAGCTACACACAAACAGACACGACCCGTGCGGACACACACGCAAGACGACACAACGACTCATCAACAGTCACGAGCGAGAGAAGGACAGGGGCAGGGAGAGGGAACAAGGCACTGCCAAAAAGTGTACGCCTACGCTTTCTATATTTCTTCTTGCAAAACATTCTTTCAATAAAATTTTGTCAAATGTAACAAAATATTTGGCTATAAATGAGGTATGGAAATAATTGAGCTATTAAAGAATGAATGGCGTGCAATACGCTAATTGCAAAGGGCCTTGTGAAAACGAAAAACTTCAATACAGTCGTAAGTTTCATAAAAATTCCATTACAAAATTCAATATAGGCCTATTGAGGCAGATATGTGCACTATAGGCTGACGCTATTACGCTACTCGCTATGTATTTTCGCTATATCTTGAATCACGCATCACTTTGTTTTCAGAAACGGTCACTGAAGCACAGTACAGAAGCCAGCAGTCTATGCTCACAACAGCGAATGCGCTGCAAGAGATACCGTCAATCACTGAATACTGGCTTTCACTCGATGGCAGAGCTGTGCAACTCTAGATCTCTTTGATCGAACATTATTTTATACTGACATAAACACTGATGGACTAATTTGCAAACAAAGGTAGCTTAGTTGAGAAAGTAGTAAAGTAGTAACTGTTGAATTTAAAATAACATTGATGATGAAGACATTAATGCTGCGAGTTAGCGTTTCGCTAAGTGAGCATCATTTTTATTAAAGTTTTGTTTGTGATGCTGTACATGTCATTGTGCGCTCGTTCGTTGCTTGTAGTTGTCTGTCATGACTCTAATATTCAATTAATAACGTTGAGTGAAAATAGATTATGGAGAAAAATAGTTTAAAAAACTATTATTTTGAAAGTAATTTGGTAAAATGTTGAATTAAACACTCGAGTTTTGTCGATTCAGTTGTGATGTAGAGATCAGTAATACGTCTCACATACAATACACCTATATGGACAGTTGTGATAAAACTATTCTACAAATATCTCAGAGTTATACGTCACAGTCAACAGATTCACCAAGGCACCGTGCATAAGTAGCAGGGCACGCATCACGGCACGCTTCAAAATATAAAACTGCAACAAGGCACAAAGGAAGGCAAAATAAAATAGGCGAATATACGGAGGTCATTTAACATCTTGTTCCTTACTAAAACACTAATGCACTTACACGTAGGATCAAAGATTTGACAATACACGCAGAGCACTTCACTACAAGTCTGCGATGCCACCATGTATCATTATAGACATAGCTTCTAAACGCTTGCATCATTTTCACAATCCTTCAACATCGCATTGGATCTGAACATACACACCAATAACAACTTACTATAGTCATTTGCTCACCGGGGTAGGCCGATCAAATCCACCCCAAAGTTCCGCAACTCCCCCTCACTCTCCTCACCCCCCTCCCCCTCAAACCTAAATCCATCGTCCAAACTCCCGCCCACATCTTTGCCCCCCTCGTGAAATTCAATTCCCTCGAGACTTGATTGATCATCACACAGCCCCGTTGAGGAATCGTCCCGCTCCCACCCGCCCGGGGGAAAATGGCGCCCCGCAGCCTCGTAATCCCCCTGATTCAAATTAATTTGTGAAGCAGCAACTGCTTTAACAGCTGATCCACTTGATGTCAGATTGTTCCCTTTATGTGCTAATTTTCCGCCACTGACCCTCCCCCCGATTGGAACCCTTGTTCCCCCAGACAGTTTCACCCCTGCGGTCACCCCGCCCCTAGATACCTCTGCTGCCCCTCCCTCCCTCAGTGGTTTCCTAACAGTGGCTCCGCCCACCGGGGGCTCCTTGTAGCCAATCAGAGCCTTGATGCGGTTCTGAATGCGCAGCTTCTCTGCAAGCGCAGAGTTGCGCGGCGCCCCCACACCGTCCCCCGCACGGATAGAATTCATTCCCCCACCATCCACCGCACGGATAGAATCCGCTGCAGCACGCTTGGGATCAGCCATTCCTGTTGACGTCGTAGAGCGTGATGTGGGGGGCCCGGAGGGGCCAGAGGGGACCCGGGGCCGGGAGTCAGCTGCGGCTGCGGAGGGAAGCCCTGCACCAGACGATATCGAGGGCCTGAAACCAGATGATATGGACCCAGGACCAGCCAGGGGCCTGACACCAGACCACATGTGATCTGACTGCAATCGAACATCGGACGATTTATTAGTGATCCCTGCCTGCAGCCTGGCACCAGACGATATTGAGCCGAGCCCAGACTGCACTCTGCCCCCACCAGATGACATCGTCCCCAATCGAGCTTGTTCTTCCCTGGAGCTGGACACTACAGATGGCGTCACAAGGGCATTATTAGAGCCGGCTGTCTGCTCAGAGTTGAACGTGGCGCCGGTCAATGCCGTCTCGGTTGCAGCCAGATTCCCACGAGCCTGAGCCGCATAGCTAAGTTGGCCCAACCGTGTCGTGCTGCTTGGCTTAGCCACGCCTGGCTGGGCCAGGCCAGATGTCATCCTCTGTATCTGGCTCCACATGGCCTGCAGGGACTCCTCGTCACTCAGGATGGAATTTTCATTTTCTTCTTCATCCTCCTTGTGCTCAGCCACAAATTTTGGATTTTCCATTGGAAAATTTCCAATGGAGTGGTGAGGATATTTTAATCCTTTTGTTTCTCGGGGGATGGGTCTCATATTATCTTTGGATTCTTTAACACTGACATCGATTCCATGCCAATCGGTTGTGAGCAGCTTTAGAGCATTCGATTGTCGCCCACTCGCTAACGAACCCTTTCCGAGATTGGCTAAAATGGCTGCTGCATTTGAATCTGTTGCAGCTAATTGTTGAAAAGTACCACCAAGTTTGTATCGTGACGAATCACCCAAGGTCAGGTTTTCATGATACCGTTTGGACGACAACCATTCCATTGTAGTTCTATCATCATCGGAACCAGCGGGATCAAATTGAATCATTTCACTCAGTTCCCCCCCCCTCGCATCCCTCTCCCCCTCAATAGTGCCGCTCGACACGCTCCCACTGTGATCGCCTACTCCTCCCTCCTTAAATCTACCTCCTCCTCCAACTTGATTTTCCCCGACCCTCACAAATTTCTGGATGGAATTTGAGTCGAGAAGCGCCGCGATTCTCTCGATCTCTGATTGGTCGTTGCCGCCAGGCTCTGCCCTCAGCGCGGCAAGCTGCGACGCCATTCGTCGGAGCTCGTTAACGAGCAGGCGCTGGCGCTGGTCGGCGGCCAATAGGTGGCGCTGCAGCAGCGCGCTCTCCTGCCCCCACGCGTCCTGCTCGACCGAGAGGTGGTGAGACAGCGCGGCGAGCTCGCGATCGTGCTGCTCCTGCAGGTACCAGACTAAATGAAACGGGGAACAGAATTGTTTAATCAGAAGAATATCAGTTCATACAGAGAATAAGTTCTGCAGCAACGTGTAAAATTAAATTCTCTAAGCCCAGTCTCCTGCACTTCACTGCTTTACAGGTATTCCCAAGACAAATCTTTTCAAAAGCAGACTTTTTCTATATTTTGAATACGTAATTGGATTCACACTGAAAAAAAAATTGTGTCACAAAAATTATGATGTCTCCAAATCCAAAGCATAAAAGCCTGAATCATGTTATATTCTAATTAATATATTATAACAACGAATTAAATTTACATAATTAAATGAGAATGGCGCCGACATCTTGGTAACTTTGTAAGAAGCCCCACAACCAGGGTACAATAATGAGTAGGCGGGGGTGGCCCACCTTGGCCTGGACTGTGTCCCGCTCAACCCTCGCCCTCAGTGCGCCTGACGCCTCGCTCGCCTCTCTGAGCGAGTGTGAGAGAGCGGTGAGCTCCTCGTCACGCATACTCACCATGAGCGCCGCGCCGGTGAGGTCTCGCGCCAGACGGTCGTTCTCCACCTGCACCGCGCAACAGCAGCTCTTTCTACATCTGGAGAGGAGGGGAGGGGAGGAATCTTGGGGGACTTTCTACGTGCCACTTCTCTACATCTCTCATAAGATCAGGAGGGGGTGGGGGGGGAAGGGGGGGAAGTGGGGGAGGGGACTTTGTGCGTGCCAGTCTTTCATCTCTCTCTGAGGATGCAGTAAACTTTCTGCATGCCACTCTACATATCTCCCTCGTTCTAGAAGGGGGGGGGGGAGCGGGACTTTCTGTCTTTTTTAATATCTCTCTCTGGAGGAAGAAATAACTTTCTGCACGCTCACCTGCGAGGAGGTGAGTTGTTGCTTGGTGTCACTGAGCTCGGCCTGCAACAGCTGCAGGTGTTCTCTCGACGCACGCAGCTGACTCATCGCCTACACAAACAGTGTAATGATATATTGCAACAAATGGTCATTGAATAGACAGATAGCCCACGTGACGTCGCAAGCTACATTACTTTCCTCATCACTACAACTCATAACATGAACATGTGACGCCTGTGCTAGGTATATCTGGCATAAATACAAACACGCATATATCTTGTGATAGAAGTGACTTATCATAAAAACTGCCACTTACACACAAAACGTGCCAAAACTTCTCATTTCGACTAATCTATCAAACACACACACACACACTCGCGCTTTGTGGCCGCATTCCCAGCTCACGCAGGGGAAGGCCACTCCTGACTGCTCAACTGCTCAAAAAAATGTGTCTCACTGAAACCATCACCAAGCGCCACATGGAAAAAACACCACAAGTAAAAAGAATAGAAAGTAAGTGAAGGAAAGATGTCAAAGAGCAGCGCACCTGTTGATTGGCCAGGGTGCAGTTGGAAGACTCCTCCCTAGCCCTCGCCTCCCTCCGCTCCAACTCCACCACTTCCCCCCGCCATCGCTCCACCTCCTCCCTCCCACTGCTCGCCGCCTGCATGCAGACAAACCTCATTCTTCCACTTGAGAATGCGCATCATCAATGAATAATATACATTTAATAAAAAACAATGCAAGAATGGCTCCCCATTAATTAGATGTCTCTGATGGCAAGCCCACAGAGCTCTGGGCTGCAGATCAATCCATTTTTTTCTCGGTCTGCAGGGGATAAATTATTATCACTTGGTAGTGGATGGTAGTAGTTTTGGATTCAGGGACAAAGTAACCACTTCAACTTCCTCGGTACCTATTATGCCCGCTTATTATCGCCCGCGGAGTTCTGGGCTGCAAGCTAATTCTTTGTTCTCCGGCTTTCAGGTTTTTTAACGAATTTATAATCAAAGAACTTGCTGGATAACAATTCAGTCGTTATTAAATTTTAAAATATATGCGCTCATAAACGCTAAAAAAGGTGTTAATATCCTATTTCTCGAGCCTGTAGTCAGCGATAAATAACTTTTAATCCAGCCACATAAACAAGCGCGCTAAAAAAGGTGTGCAACGCGCCTGCTCTGCGCGCAGCAGGGCCGCGGCACGTGTGTCCAGCTCAGCGCGCTGCGCGGCCACCACGGCCTCCAGACGGCGCGACTCTTCCATCTGGTCACGCTGCGCGGAGAGCAGGTCCTCCACGTGGGCCTCCAGGTCGACGATCTGTCGCGAGCGTGCGTCTGCGTCGTCTCTGGCGAGCTTCAACATCGCGTCTAGGCGCAAAAACCTGCACCAGCCTTGGTCAATGGTTTCTAACCAATAGTTAATGGGATAATTCGCTCGTAAACCAACAGGATAATTAGTTCTTAATTGATAGAAAGAAGATATCTAACTTTAATCTAACGCCTACGAGATAGTACAGAAAAGTGCACAGGCTTCATGAGCCTAGACTGTTGACAACATCGATCAATAATAAATGTGTCAAATTGAATTCTTAAACAATCCACATTCTGAATCACTGGCTACAAATTTCAAGCTACCAAAACAGCACACCCCTCCCCCTCCCCCGACCCCCTCACCTCTGCTCGGCCTCGGCGCAGCGCTCCCTGAGAGCAGCGTCCATACGCTCAACCCGCCCCCTACACTCCTCCACGTCCCTCCCGCTCGCCCCCAGGGCTTCCCTCAGTCCCTCCGCCTCCCTGCCCCTCGCCGTAGCCTCCTCCCCCGCCCTCCTCGCCTCTTCCACCAGCCCCTCCTTCTTCTTTGCACTCAGCTCAAGCGCGCACCGAGAGTCGTCCAAGTCTCGCCGCGTTGCGACTAGCGCCACCTGCAGTGAGTCGAGCTCGCTGGATTTGTCTGCGAGTGATTTAGTGGAGTCCTCTAGCTGTGCGGCGGTGCTGGCCTGCAGCTGTGAGGCATGCCGCAAGGAGGCGTCGCGCTCTGATAAACACTCCGTCAGATGAGCGATTTCTTTCCTCAGGTGTTCGACGGCTTCATCACGATGTGCCGACTCTTGTTTCTCGTTCTTTAGCTGCTTGCGACATGCCTAATCGCAACAGATACACGGCCAGAAGAATAAGAAATGTGATGGGGCAAGAGGGAAACTGAAAGAAATATATAATACTTGTCATCATAAACTACCGCATCTAAAGTCGCATCTAATATGCCAAATCTAAAGCCGCACCTTGAGTTGCGCTCTCAGCTCCTCAGCCACCCGACCCCTCTCGGCCTGGGCTTCCCGCAGGGCGGTTCTCAGCCCCTCAGCCTGCTCCTGCGCTCCCTCCAGGTCCCTGCACGCCCGAGCCAGCCGCCCCTCCCACTCCTGCCCCGCCCCCCTCGCCCCCTCTCGTTCCCGCAGCAAGTCCTGCTCCAGCCCACACACCTGCGGCACAGACCAGCAACATTCATTCACGTCTATCTTTAATATATGAAATACAAACACAATAAATAAATCTTAAATAACAGTTCGGCTAATAAAATGTGACTACCTCATTGAAAAAATTGATATACAATTGATATACAAAATGAGTATAGAAAATACATAAAATTGATATACGAAATGAATATAGAACAATGATCAAATGATAAACAAAAATTCTATACTATATAGACCAAATTAACCACTACACCACAGCGAGGCGCTGTGGTGTAGTAGTTAAGGCGTCGGAGTTTGAGTCCAGAGGACCAGGGTTCAAGTCCCCGCGCTGGCAACTATGAAACCATGCGTTACAGGCCCTTCAGCAAGGCTGTTAAACACACAAGTGTCGCTAGCTGCTAACCCCGTGCTAGACAATTATTTATTTGGTTGGCGTCAGGAAGGGCATCCGGTCATAAAAACCCAGCTCCAGCAGTCCTGATCAGGGCAGGCGAAAACGTGTAAACCTGTGTGAAAACATGGACATTAACAGATTGCACGATACAAAGGAGGTTAATTAGTTTATAGTTATATAGACCAAATTGATAACAAAAATAATGTACTACATAACAAGGTTCATATACAAACTGATATGCACACATAGCCCAGGTAATAAAGAGCATTTAAAGCACAACCAACCAAATTGCTAATATATTGCAGTCATGCATGCTGCAGCATGCTGTCAGTCTATCGTTAAGCCTACAACGAGTCATTGATTGATGAACTACAAATATATATTAACATAAAACAAAATATATAGTTTCGTTTTTTATATATAATACAATACAATATAATACATAGGTCAATAGCAGTCAACTTCCAATCACCTTCACAAATATATAAATGATTCCAATTTTTTTTTTTTCAAAGTAAATGTAAGTCTAATAGTATAAACATAATACAGTAATATGTACACTGTACAACCGGACAAACTAACACACTGTACAACAGGACAAACTAACACACTGTACAACAGAACAAACTAACACACTGTACAACAGGACAAACTAACACACTGTACAACAGGACAAACTAACACACTGTACAACAGGACAAACTAACACACTGTACAACAGGAC
>JAQIWG010007775.1:0-12012 GCA_034695025.1 Chamaedrilus cognettii | reverse complement strand
GCCTCTGAGTATAGTGCCTCTGAGTATAGTGCCTCTGAGTATAGTGCCTCTGAGTATAGTGCCTCTGAGTATAGTGCTTCTGAGTATAGTGCCTCTAGTGTCCCATAGGATCTTTGGTTTCAGCCTTTTTGAATCTCGCGCGAGTTGTACATTTATGTTGCTGTTTTTATTGGATGCAAAATAGAACCAAATATAAATGCAAATTGTGCACGCACAATGCATGCACAATACGCATATATATTTGGTTCTATTTTGCATCCAATACAAACAGCAACATAAATGTACAACTCACATCAGAGTTGTATCATTTAGGCACTTTTGAGCGGAGCCAAACCTTACTAATGTGAATGAAACCAAGCCAGCCAGCCTCATAGAAATACCTCAGAAATTGAGTGTAGAAGGAGACATTGTGCGGTCAGGTTAGGTCGGATTAAGACAAGATTCTTAAGATAAAAGACTAATAAGATACAAGACTAAGGGCCAGTTGTTCAATCAAGAGTTATTTGGTTTTAAATAATCATAGAACAAAAATGACGTTACGATCCAATCAGATCTCACAAATTAGATCCAGGATTGTTTGAATAACGCACCAATATTGGGGAGTTAATAATCCTGGATCGTTCAACTATGGTTCAAATAACTCTCTATTGAACAACTGGGCCTAAGATATGCTTAAATTGAAGGACATCGGGTTAGGAAGGTCGTGTAAAGATGAGTTTTAGTCAGTTCAGTTCAGTCACTCACTCGTTTCTGCTTGTACTTGATGGCTAGTTTAAGCCGCGCGAGACTCATGCCGTCCCCGTGGTCCTCGCCCCCGCCCCCGGCCCCCGGGGTGCTGGGGGAGCGCTCGTAGTTGAGCAGCACCTGGAGCTCCTTGAGCCCCCGCACCTGGTCCAGAAGGTCGACGGCAAAGTTCCGACACTGGCGCGAAAGTTCCTCGTACTCCAGCTGGTCACATTGCGGGAAGCCAAAAACTACAATTATATTCATCAAGTTTTCTGGTCACATAATAAAAGCCCAAAAAAAATTAATTATCGTGTTCTAGTTTTGTAGAGAAAAATAATAAAAAAACTAAACTCAAAAATAAATAAAAAACTAAGCTCATCCGAATTTAGTTGCTAACTTCTGTTCCCCTGCAGACTGGGACAAAACGAGCATAGGTCTGCAGCTCAGAGTTCACTGGGCGAGTCGCAAAAGGCAACCAAAGAAAGGGAACTGTTCTTTGAACTATAATAGTCTTTGTTAATACACAGTACACACTGTCTCTAAACCCCAACGTTATTTTCCTTTAGTGTTGAGTCTATAGAGTATAGAAGTTAGCTAATAAATCTAAGCTCCTTAGAGTTGAGTTTGTCCTTTTAATTGCGATGTTCTTTTCATGCACAAGCAGCACAACTCCTAGAATTTATGTCTAGGCCTTAAAAACTACCGGTTTTTCAAGCATATTTTTTAAAATTCTACATTTGGCAGTAGCTCTATTTTTTATTGTAAACGACCCAATGGCAAAGAAAAGATTTTATCATACATTTCACATCTTGATGCCTAAACTGCTATCCCATGGCGCCTCATTTATACATAAAATTCATGAAGTTTAGCTTTATTAATTGCTTATTTTAATTAGCATCAAAAATACGACGCGCTACAGCTCTAGTGAAATGCCTGACGAATAATAGCGAACGCTATTGTCTATCTTCCCTCTGCGCCTGAAATAATAAGGACACAAACAAATTGACTTGTAACATTGACAGCACGCACTGTGGCAGTGGCACACAGCTGCCTTGCAGTGTCAGTGAAGTTCAGAATGTTACTAATTGATGATCCTCCTGTGAGGGGGGATTAGAACTTTGAGAAACGATCGAGTGTGACTAAACAAAGGGCTAATCACCGGTAGCTTTGCAATACCATTAATCAACGTTGTAGCAGTCCACGGATGATGTGGACAGCCTCAGCGTTGGCTGTAACCTGCCTGTATGATACAGAATTGGACCGTTAGGCATTCCGTTAGACCTACCTAGCATAGGAAAACGTACAAATTTGTTATAATGACACCAAACAGGATTAAGTGAAATTTTGTTAGCGGATGATTCGCAATGAATAAAGTGCAAAATAACTGTACAATGTATTCGGGCCATTTTTATTCATCATTATGCGAATATATTTTCTGGTAATAGCATTGATAATAACATGCTGTGGTTCTGAGCATCTGAGCCATGAACATCTGAACAGAAGCTAAGCGGAACGATCTCTATCTGGGTCAAAAGCAGATAGCACCGATGGCTGCTTACATCCTGTAGCCTCTCAATGCCTTTGTTTAACACAACAGCACGTGCTCGCTTTCAAGAACTCAGCCAGTGTTCAAACCCACTGATTTATTCAGGCCATTTGTTTATCCACAGCCTCATAAAGAGGCTGTGGATAAGCAAATGGCCTGAATAAATCAGTGGTTCAATTTTGAGCTTCAATCTTGAGCTTCAAAAAATTGAAGAGCACCCACGGTAAATTTGAAACAAAATATATTTATTTTATGCCGTATGGATGGAGCAGTAATTGAATACATCCAAGATACATTCAGCTTTTGCAGAACGCCCTCCTAGAAACTTGCAATATTTTCCCATCTTCAAAAGTCAAAATAAATCCTTGCTCGAAACACTTAAATGATGGACGTTTTGCACAAAGGAATACAAACCCACCCAGAAAGCTTCCCAGCAAGTACAGACGTTGAAAGAATAGGCTAAGACGGTACCCTGGCCAGGTTTTGTCTTTAAATCTCAACAGACCATTTCTCTTGCTCCTTCGTCTTAGGTTAATGGGTTTCCATCAATCGTTTTGATGGATACCCCGGCGAAGGGAGGTCTGCTATGACGTCACTAGACGCCGAATCGGACTCCAAAGCTTCTAAATCCATTGTTATTAAATCATTATCTAATATAATTATTGACCTCCATGCACTGACCTTGAGTTCGTTCTCGAGCCTGCTGAGCAGGCGCAGCTCCCAGCTGAGCTGGAAGGCGATGAGGATCGGGTCGCTGCTCGTCAGGGCAATGAGGGAGGGGCTCGCTAGGGCGCGATACGCGTTGATCCTCGACAGGGAGTGGTTGAGGCTGTCCTCAGTCACCTTCCAAACGCACTCGTCACAGCTGCAAAACAATTAATAAATTATATTGTCATTTAGTCAAGTGTCGTCTACCGGCTACAAGGTTCAGTGTTGCCCCCAGGCACTAGCACCCCTTGGGGATCGAGCCGCGGCATGCGATGGCGTTTCCCCTCTACACAGAGAGCCGCTGCCCAAGTACGCAGTCTCAATTAATAAATTGAAATTTAATATTTCAAAAATCGCTGTTAATTCATCACGATCATCATCATTTCAGTTTTTCTCGTCCATTTTTTCATGCTAGCACAGGTTGGACGTCTGCTGCCATGGCCGCATAGCCACGTGCCCTGGCCCCACGAAGGGAATTGGGAGATGAAGGACCTTCAGGATGAGGAAGGAAGTAGACCCTGAATTTTACAATCAGTGGCAAATTATCTGAGCTGCAAAGTCTAAAAATTTTGAAGACAGATATAAAAGTTTGGCTGGCTAATCGTGATTTTGCAAGGGGCGCCTTTTTTGATGACGCACTTTGTACAAAGATGCCCCTCACATATTATAGAGCTTGAGGGTGGGTAGATAAGCAAATATTTTATTAAATCCGTTGTAAGGAGTAGGTTGCTAGGGGACAAGAAACATCGTATAACATTTGGCCAGAAATTTCGGTGCATCAAATGTCGAAAAAATGTCCCGCAATCAACTATTTTTGCGAAATTTTTTTGATGAGGCACTCTGAGCTCAGAGAAAGCGAAAAAAAAAGTAGTGCGAGGACGGTGGTGGAATACTGGCCTGCAGCGCACGTCGTGCGGCTTCACAATAGAGTCCCCCCTGTCGAGCAGGATCTTGATGATCTCATAGTTGTCCCTGTGCGCGGCAAGGATGATGGGCGTGATGTCCGGGGTGAAGGAACTCGAGTGGATCGGGGGGGCGGGGAGCAGAGAAGATTCTGCCGCCGTCTGCAACCACACGTTAACAACACCACCAGTGAGCGAATTACCGGAAACTTAGGGCACCGTAGAAACAATGACTTAGGCGGATGGCAACTTAGGGTCTCTTTCAACCATGCATGTTTTGCATGCAATTTTGCATGCACTTTTGAATGCAACCGTGTTAAGGCAGATGGACGACCGTTGTCATGACAACGATTTCCTTAACTGGGTTTCATGCACGGCTTGCATGAAACCCCGTCAAGGACATTTTACATTGTAATTTATTTAACATGGTTGCATGCAAAATTGCATGCAAAATTGCATGCAAAAAAATTCATCTTGGAAAGGAGGCCTTATGCACGTGCTCCTATCCAGCTGCATGTACATTACACATTGTATATTATCTAGAGTTGTGAAAGTCTAAGGACCCGGTGTACAGCAAAGAGCATTCAAGTCCGGTTCAGTGATGGCTTGCATAGCCAAGCAAAGAACTGCTCCGCCTCTTTAGTCGCCTCTTACTACACGCTTGGAGAGCTCTGGGCTGCAAACCAATTAATTGTTCCCCGTTTTGTTGTTTTCCCGGTTGTTCCCCGGTGAGCCTCCAGTGGCGTGGATATAGCCCATCCAGCGTTGAATTTAAGGTCAACCTGGGCAACCTACAAGAGAATGTATAAAAGGGTTGAAACCACCCAACTCCCTGTCACCAACCCTGTCACTCCTATTTAGTCTTTCTACATCAAGTGTTCATTTACAAACTAGTACACAACGCATAGGGCCGTAGGCTCAACCTCATTTGGGGGGGGAGGCTAAATTTTATTCCTCCCGTGATTTAACTCGACAGGGGGTTGGGACGCTGACGGACACTTTTTTACTCCATTTCAGATGTCACGACCGGGGGGAGGGTGCTGAAGGAGAATTTGAGGCCATAATTTACAGTGCTTGTCCTTTCTATACAATTCTGGGGTCCTTCTGTCATGACTATTAAAAAGGAGATTTTATATTTCGGGGAGGGGAGTAAAAATGTGGGGGCATTAGACTTTCTGGAGAAAAAACTTACAATGCCAAAAATATTTTATCAATTTTTGGTTGATCTGAAAAACCTAATATGTGAAAAACAAAGCAGCAACCTAACAAATTCTCTATTTCAGGTGGGTTTGAACCCCCAAATCCCCTCCCTTCCCCCCAATCTGCGGCGCTGCCCTGGCGCACATCGCATTACTGCAAAGCGCAGAAAGTAGCTCATTAGCGAAGATGACACCCAGCGGATAACATGTACGTAATGGGATGTGCATGCGAATGAATGCGGCGAGATTAGCCCAGAAAATGAGATCGTCGACCTAGCGGAGTGGTACCGTAACCAATAATAGCCTATACAAAACCGGTGGTCTACTTTTGTTTGGTACTTTTATGGGTACTTTCATTGATACTTTTATGGGTACCTTCATTGGTACTTTATGGGTACTTTCATTGGTACTTTTATGGATACCTTCATTGGTACTTTATGGATGCTTTCATTGGTACTTTTATTGGTACCACGCAGATGGCGTGCACTACCAAAGACTACAGATCAAGAATCTATTGTTAAATCGCAATGCTTTCTATTTTCAACATGGTAATTTTATATAATTATTATTGAACTATTATAGATACTAAACTCAATGACTCTAAACCCGGTATTATTTATCCTATAAAAGACTTACCTAACAAATTTAGCCTAGCAACCTCAATTTATTCTAATCGAACTCAGCTAATCTGTTAATGTCCATATTTCACACTGGTTTAGACGTTTGCGCCCTGATGAAGACTGCCGGATCCGGGTTTTTACGGCCGGATGCCCTTCCTGACGCCAACCAAATAATTAATCGTCTGAAAAAATGAAAGAAATTAACCTGGTCGTGATTGGCAAGAATGCCCTTGCGTTCCTTGCCCCCCGCCGCCCCCTGCTCCCCCCCAGGGCCCCCGGCCCCCTGGTGGGGCGAGGAGTGCCGGCTGGAGGAGTGGTGCTGGGGGCTGTCCGGGCCCCCTGCGTCCTTGCGCTGTGTCAGTCTCTTCCAGCGGGCCGTGATCTTTGCCGCCTTGTCCTACGCAAGCCACACGAACACCGCGTCCCAAAAGTAAATGACAAAATGAATCGCTTCAATAACTACGGAACGCAATGAGCGTTGTCAATGAAAGTTTTACCACATTGAAACGGATCACTGCTGCATATTGCTGCCAATTTGGTTGAAGAATTTCATCCAGCGGTTATAACGATATGAGTGATCAAAGTTGACATACAAAAACATGCGTCAACTAGGCTTAAAACTGCTTAATTGTATTTTTGCATGAACAATCTTGTGGTATTGATCTCTTTTATACTCCAATTCAAAAATTTTCGACAATCCAAGAATGTATGCTTTATGTTTCAGCAAGATTTGGTTCTAACATGCACGTGAAACGATCGAAGGACGTGGTATAAAAGAAGACTCAAAAGCGCTGCGCGTCAAAGTAGCGCACGGTCAATTAGCACACTTTAGCAGCATGGTTACTGCTATAAAAATGTGTCAGATAAAAATCAACATGAAACACCTGAAGCATGGAATAAAAAAGGGAGACAAATTTGAACATTCTGTAGTTATCAAAAAGATACGCAGCAGCGTGAACAATTATTGGCTTGCACACGAGGTGCAAACGGCAATTACATTTAAGCAGTTTCCCAGCTTGGTTGGCGCGTTTTGTGAAGGTCAAGTTTGACTTCTCGTATCTTTTTAACCGATAGATAAAATGAAACGAAAGTTGACAGAAATATGAAGCAGTGATCCAAGGTAAGGTGGTGCAAATTTTATTGGCAACGCTTATTGCGTTTGCAGTGATTAAAGAAATTCAACGGGTCCTTCAGACTTACTTTCAAAACACGGTGTACAATCTGCGCTACGATGCTCGAGCTTGATACAAACCACACCCACTTTCATTCATCTGTCAATCAAAAGGTCAACAAACAATTTAAAATCAAGATAATCTATTCTTAGCCCATCCAAGCCGATCCCTAACGTAAACCCTAACCGAACTCTTCTTCGAACCCTAAACGAAGTTGGTTAGCCCTGCATACAAATTTCTGAAAATATCTGGACGCTGTCGTGAGCTGAAGTTCGTCGGTTGAATCCCTAGCGGCTTGAGTAGCCTACAATAAATAACCCAGGGATAAGCCCCAGATAAGCCGTGGCTTAAGCGATGGTTCTCTGTCCAATAACGAATGATCAATTGTTCTCCTCAAGGCAGGATGTATAGGACGCCCAACAGGTGCCAAACGAAGAAAAACTACAGGGATAATTGGCCAGATATTGGAACGCATGATGATATTAAACATTAAATTATGCGTTTTCTTCTTTCAACTGCCTTTACAGTGCCTGTGCCCACTGCGCACATGCTATTGATGTTGCTAAGGGAAGGCATAGGCGACTGGACTTAGAGTACGGTACACGTAGGCCAATTGGAAAGAATAAAAACAAATTGGCACCGACTTCTGTCAATCAGGCGTGGGCGGGCGGACAGGTATTGACACATAGATCTTACAGGCGTGCTGGCCCTTGTTTCTAACTTCAAAATAAGAGTAAAACCTTACTTAGATGAAAAAACTATCGCCATTTAGTTCAGCACCAGACGTATACTGCTGAAGCCCGCTGTAAAACTGCGACGTCGAAAACTGCTACCATAGCTCTGATTTACAACTGATGCTCCGTTTTGTTTGTTGTTCTTGTTGTCTATAGACGCGCTCATAACATAGATGGTATGCGTCTCGTAGGCTATGTGAATCTTGTCAGTGCGTTTGTTAGAGAGCGATGCCTAAAGGATTTCCACCCACCGCTCGCCGCTGGCAGCCGATTTGCGCTACCAATGACACGAGACCCGTTGATAGTCCCGCTCTGGTTCAAAGACAAGCCGATAAATTGAATTCTTTGTATACAGCTAGAGCGGAGATCGAACCCCGGACCTCTAGCACGGCAGTCCAGTGAAGATACAACTGGACCACACAAGCTTGTCAACTGATGCTCTGACCAGTTCCCCCGGGGTTATAATCCTTGAGCTTGAGTTACATTGGTTCTTCCCGGCGGATTCCGGGCGTAGGCCTATTCGGAAAGAAAGCGTGATGACGCGTCTTGCGGGAAGACGGCGCGTTCGGGAAGAGAGACGGAAGAACCAATGTTATTCAAACTTTACGCAAAACTTCTCTCATCGATTTGATAATGATTGATTCTCAAAGGTGACTAAAGAACGGGAAGCGGTTATGCGTCGGCTCTCTTGCACAGAACCGGACTATAGTCTTTGTGCCACAGACCGTCACACTGAACTACAGAAAACAAACAAACATCTCATTGATTACGTGACAGACGGCAATTTTTCGCAGCCCCTCGCTGTCAATTCGTACGCCATATAGCGTATAGCACAGTTTTTCCACACGCATCATGTTCGACGGCGCAAGCAAAGAATTATTTATCAATAAGGTGAGGTTGGCGGCGCGTAGCCATTATCGTGCAGCCTAAGTCGCAAACGATGCTTTACGACGCTTCGGGGGAGGGGGGGAGGGGGGGGGGAGAAAATTACACATCGGCCGCCCGGAATTATAAGATAGATTGCCAATACGTCAGTGACCGCGCTAACACAATCTGTGATGAAAGCTTGTTTAGTAGGCCTAACCAGCGGCTTCAGGCGGTGCTGGTCTGTGCACGCACCACGCCCACTTTTGAATGTAACTTTGACAACCATGGCTAACCAAACCCTAGCCACAATCTGTGCTATAACCCTAATCCAGCCTTAACCTTGCTTACCCTAACGGGGCCCAAACCCTAATTCGAAAGAAAATGATATTTTGGCTCCCGGATGATTGACAGTTGCATTATAAAGGAATGGGCGTGGTACATGCGCATGACAACTGACGAAGCAGAAACTGAATACGAATAAAGTCGTACTGCGAGCTAGAAAGAAAAATCAAAGCGCGCGGACAAAAATAATTGTAATTAATAATTATGATAAATCCAGCCATTAAAAAACCTTGGAAATTAGTTGATACACGTTCCAAGACATTTTTGCCAATTTCTATGAGCTAATTCTTTCTTCGCGTGCAAAATCGGTGGCTTGTCTAGATTGGCAAAATTGCTAGTTTTGTGATTTAATAAAATATGCGGTTAGATTAGATCACATGCGGTTTCGCATCGGGAAAAATGGATTTTCCGATCAAAATTAACAGCGACAAATTAATGCGCAGCTACAAAAACACTATAGATTAAGATCAGCCAAATACAGGACAATGGAAAATTTACTCTGTTCTTTATGCTCCCATTATCGACCGGCAAGCAACAGCGGAGTGCGAAAATAGAATCTGCACGGTTGAGCTTCATACAAGCCGTGCCAACATCGCGCGACTCAGTTTAGGTTTAAAATATCTTACTTTTAAAATTGTTTGTTATTTTGTTGATAGTTCAATGGATGATGGGGAAAAGAGAACACGTGTGGATATGATTGTGCAGAGAAAGAAAAACTGGATTGGGCACGTAGTGATAGGAGAGGGATTGATGAGAGAAAATCATGAGGGAGGAATGGAGGGCAAGAGGACGATACGAACGAAGAGAATAGGATTGACAGATAAATAATTGAAAAGAAAATCGTGTGGATACATGAAGAGAATGGCGGAGGATCGTCAGGTATGGAGAGGCTAATTGTATGCCAGTATCTTCCGTTTGGCAGTGCACTAGAGAGAAAGTTACATGAAAGTACCCTACTGGCAGTGTTAAGTTTAAGAGGCGTAGTACGCCTAAAACAAGGTTTTTAAGATACTGTACGCCAAATTAGAAAGGGGTACGCCTAAAAATGAGTGAACGAGGCACCGAACTCTGTCTATTGGTTTGTACATGTATGAAGTAAACTGCATATGCGCATAACCGTATACTGCGCTACAACGCAGTTTGTATTATGAGATAACAGCGGGGCCTGCGATGCTTGCTGCAGTAATTACATTCGGACTTGGTAAATGCACTTAGCGCTGCATGCGCGATGACGGTCGCATACGGAACCTTCCAGAACAGTCTAGAATGATCGGCGGCCCGCAGCCCCGTATAGCGTGACCATTCTCAGCGAGCGGAGGGGGGAGAATTTTAGCGGGGGGGCAGACATTTTGGCGCTCTAATCACTTCACACAACATTTCTTTCACTTTTTCCCTCGAATCTAACTCACGAGAGAGGGGAGTGGTTGCTGAAAGAAATTTTTCACGTCGCTCTTAACAAACACTTTCATTTTTACACTCATTATGTCTGCATATGTGCAGTATGTTACATCACAATTCTAAGCAACCAGGGGGGGGGGGCAGGGTGATATTAGACAGAGAGCAAAGGGGAGCAAAATGTTTCAGTTCGTCAGAGCAGGGGGGCAAAAGCTTAATTTCCACAAAGAGCAGGGGGGGCAAACATTATAGGCCAATGTTAACTTTTCTGAGAGCAGGGGGAGCACAGACGCCCAGTAGGGGGGGGGGGGGGGGGCCCCCCCCCCCCCCCCACGCTACGCCCCTGGGTCGCATACGGAACGTTCTAGAATAGTCTAGAATGATCGGCGGCCCGCCTGTCGTCCCGTGAACTATCAATCATTGTAGTAATGGGTTGACTAGACGACGCTACAGCAGCCAAGGCGCAGGGCAGCGCGCGCGGCATAAGCAATAAGCAGCAACAGGTCATCATACAAGCTCCAGCTGCTTCATAATGACATCGAAATACCATCAAGCCTAGATCCAAGCTAATGGCAAGCAAGCGTAAATCCAAGCTAATGACAATTTGTGACGTTATGTTGGCGGTAAATGTGTCAAAGGTCACTAAATACGCAGTAAATCGATTTGTGCGACCATAAATGAGAAATTTTGCATTGTGGATATAACAAATCTGCCGCTGAAAAGTGATGACGCTATTTATTTGGGGCAAAATGCGCACCTATAACTTTTAAAGAACACGTTAAACTCTGGTATTATAAAAAGTAAAGTTGGATGCAGCCTCCCCCCAGCCCCTTTTCAAGTTTCATGTTTTTTCTAAGGATTTTTGAAAGAAAATGTGAAGTGAAAAAGTCTCAGATAAAGATTTTACATAGGCTATAAATCTAAAAATTAGGAAAATTTCATTCTATTTTGATTCAACGATAACATTGGTCACACTGATCGACTGAATCCGAAAAGGATAGCGTTGAATATGGAGCGCAGGGGCCTGTTTCTCAGAGTTTCCTAACTTTCAGTTTAAAACTGAATCCTAAATCAGATTTGAACAAGATTAAATCCACTCGCCGACCGCCATGGCGTCATCATTTGATTCAGAGCGCGTGGAGGTGCGGAGTATCAAGTAACAAACGCTAAATTTGCTCAAGATTTTCTTAAGAACTTCTTAAGACTATAATGTGCCTAAGATATTTTGATATTAAGATATTACAAGCGACCCATCTACAGGGGTGGCACTGGCAAGACATGATTGACCACGTTGAAAAGGGCCTCGCGTCGCAAAATATGTACATAATCGGAAATAACCAGACAGCAGGACAGAAAGAAAAGGACGAACCCATCGCCTCGCGCTATGCTCGGCTGGAGAGCAAGCGCCCGAATTAAACCACGCTACGACGTCGTGCAGAAGTAAGCAACGGGAAGTCAATTCAACAATACCCTGGAGAAGAAATGAACTTTGCTCATTTCTTCCCATGGCAACAGTTTTTTTGGCTGCAATAACAGCTGCAAGAGCATTTTAGTTTTGTTCTATTCTGCTACCATTGACTTTGTCTCTGTGAGTTAACACCTACAGACAGCCGGTTTAAATGTATTACCCGCTGACTGTAAAGGTGTCCAGGGTTGTACATGTAAGCGTCTTGTAAATGCAAGCGTCTTGTACACGTAAGCGTCTTATACATGTAAGCGTCTTGTACATGTAAGCGTCTTGTACATGTAAGCGTCTTGTACATGTAAGCGTCTTGTACATGTAAGCGTCTTGTACATGTAA